>JALGBA010002414.1:62500-66142 GCA_023970755.1 Azemiops feae
TGCTAGAAATAGAAGTATTATTATAACTAGATAGATAGGATTTTGTAATCAGAATATCATATCTTGGTATGAAAAGGGAAATAAGAACATGCTAAGAACTTTGAATAAAGGAAGCTTTTGGTTAGCCAAATATAACTTGTTTTGAAATTATAAATGATTGGGATATTTTGAACATGGATGGGAAATTAAAATTGAAAAAAGCAAAAATAGGAGATGGACTGAATAAATGGATATTGAGTGCAAATGCAATTAAGATATGTTTTGGTTAGAAAAGATATTCTAAACTGATATTATTGACACTGTTAGAAAAATGTAACAAATGTTGATATGCAACTGTATATTTACTAAGAACGATAAGAATTGTATTTGCTTAGTGTGGAAAAATGTCTATTACTGGAATAATAATAATAATAATAATAATAATAATAATAATAATAATAATAATAATAATAATAATAATAATAATAATAATAATAATAATAATAATAATAATAATAATAATAATAATAATAAAGTTGGAAGGGACCTTGGAGGTCATCTAGTCCAACCCCCCTACTCAGGCAGGAAACCCTATACCATTTCAGACAAATGGCTGTCCAGTCTCTTCTTAAAAACTTCCAGAAGAGAGGATGTATTGGATGGTGTAATATTGGATTTAGTTTGAAGAAGCTTACATGTATCACGGAATTACTAATGGACTCAGTTATCACGTTGTCTATTAAGCACTTGATTGTAAAAATAGAAAATTAATAAAGAGTCAGTTAAAAATCTTCCACAGTGCCTTTGGTGTGAGAACACCCTTTAGGTGTTTATTCTAAAATTGATGGGGTAAGCAGCCTACAAGTGCATGCATCATAAAATAAAATAAAATAAAGTTTCTTGTAGTAAGAATGTGCTGATTTCCTTTAGAAAAAGATGTGGATGAGAATGGTATTATGTCACATGTGATAAGAATTTTCTAAATTATTTTATGATGCATTGGGCTTCTGAGTTATAAGTTTATAAGTTCTTGGGAGTTAATGAGAGACTGATGACATCACAGATCTGTTTGATTATAAAACAGATCACATGAGTTACAAGTGGTCTTTTCATAGACCACTTCAGTATCTGTAGATAAAATATGATTTTGTTTCTTGTTTTAGTGTTTGGAGAGGCAAACAAATAGTGCTGATTCCGATTGTTCTCAAAGGTACATAATTCTGGAGTATTTTGAAAGTCAGTAGCAAACTGCAGTGAAGCCCGAATCTTGCCTTCAGAATTTTATGAAAGAAATTGAATATTTTAGGAAGACAGTGCTGATTACTAAGAAATCAATTCTGTTGCTGTCATTGTGTTAACTAAAAGCAATAAAAAGCATTTAATCAAAGAAATAGGAAGGAAAAAATGCATGTGTAATGACAGTAATGACATTAATGCAAATGTAATGAAGATGTCCCAAAAACAGTCCGACAGAAATGAAGGAATAACAAATCCAAAATGTTTCATAATGGAAATTAATGCCATATATATATATATATATATATATATATATATATATATATATATATTGCAAAAGTAATTTGTGACCTTTGTGGCAATGTCCATTCAATTTCACTTTTCACCAAACATCTTCTTTATAAGATGGAAATGTAGACATCAAGTTTTAAAAGAACTAAAGAATGAATCAAATACCTGGTTCCTTTCTGACATTAGGAAGTCAAGTTTTCCTCCAGGGAGACCCAATTCGATGAACGTTTTTACCAGCCGAAGATCTGCACTGTTACCTGGAAAAACCAAAGGTAAATATTTTGATGCAGGTATCCTTTGGATACACCTGTATGTCCCTCTATGTAGTCAAGATTGGAGTCCTTCTTTTGCAATGCAGGATGAATAATAGGTTGCTCTATTGATATCCAATAGTTCATATGAAGGAAGAAAATGAACAGGAAGTCTGGTATAGTGGTTAAGGCAGCAAGGTACAAACTAGTAGAATGGGAATTTTAGTCCTGTCTGAAATATTAAAGCCAGGTGGGTGACCTTGGGCTAGTCTCCCTCTCTCTCTCTCTCTCTCTCTCTCTCTCTCTCGCTCCCTCCCTCCCTCCCTCCCTCCCTCCCTCTCTCCCTCTATTTCTGTCTCTCTTTCCCCCTCCCTCCCTCCCTCTCTCCCCGCTGTCTCTCTCTCTCTGCCCTAGGAATGAGGCAATGGCAAACCACTAGAAAACCATGCCAAGAAAACTGCAGGGACCTGTCCAGGCAGACCAGATGTAGGAGAAGAACAGGCAGAGTTGGGAGGGGTGGAGTTAAATGAGTCATCAGTCTAGAGTCGCTATGTTCCCATAAATGGTCTAAATATAATCACATTGACCCTTATCTGGTGCCAGTTTAATACTGAACTTTACTTGACTAGATTCTTGTGTATAGGCTTGAGTAATAAATTGTCTGAACTGCAACTTAACATATGGTCCTGACCTTCTGCCTGACCCCAGCATGGCTGATGTGGCCCAATAGAAACAATGGATTTGGGAGGGGAGCTTTCTCTCTCTCTCTCTCTCTCTCTCTCTCTCTCTCTCTCTCTCTCTCTCTCTCTCTCTCTCTCTCTCTCTCTCTCTCTGTACATGTGTGTGTGTGTGTGTGTGTGTGGCTATCTGATGAGAGCTAAATAGCTCGAAATAGCTATACTAGTCTCCCTTTAACTCTTTGTCGGCAAAATCTAAATTTGGCACAAAAACAGTTTGTTGCAGTAGTATCTGCTTGTATAAAAAATGCTCCTAGATTGGGGCTAAAAAGCAACAAGTAGATTGCTTTGTAGACTGGGTGTATACACACACACACACACACACACACACATACATACATACATGGATGATGGGGGGTGTTTGTGGGTTTTTTTGGGTTTTTTTTTTGGCCTTACCATCTAGCCCATGGACACAGATCACTAGGTGAATCCCATCTTCCAAATCTTCTTCCTCTTCCTCTGGTGGAAAATATGGGGTATCAGAAGCTAGTATGGATACGTCACTGTACAGAAATCCTTCAATCTTCAGTTCCTTTTTAAATGTTTCTTTGGCCTGATAGAAACTGGAGAATACACCAATAAATCACACACTGAACAAGGCACTTGATAGGATGTAACTACTTTGACCATTGGGTTAACTGCAACAGATATCTCAGTGGTGGAGAAGTAAGACTGATTTAGTTGTTCAAATCTGAGTGCAAACACCGGTTCGTTAAATTCCCACATTTGTGTGCGGTATCAATTCAGCAATGTGAAGAAATAGCCTATTCATGCTCTTGTCTGCAGTACGGTAAATGGAAGCTAATAGTATAAAGGAACACCACCACCCCGAACACACATGCCTAATTTTAGGAAGGATACACTGCAGAGAACCCTGGAAAAACAACAAAGGGTGAATGAGGCACAGTGAAGTACCCATTGATGTGGCTAAGAATCTTCTAAAGTGGCATCACCTATATCTTGCATTCCTGTCCGCATGGATGCTACGGAAGAGTAAGTTACCATGATGGTCTCATGTTAAAGGTTTCTTTCTGTGTTTTGCAAACCATCGCAAAATAATACTTGAGGGTTAGGATTTAGGAAATAGACTTTTCGTATCATTTTTTTTCAGCAAGAGGAGGGAGGGAGGGAGGGAGGGAGGGAGGAAG
>JALGBA010002415.1:0-16375 GCA_023970755.1 Azemiops feae
GATTAGAAACTAAGATGCAGCAAGAAATTAGTGTGATGTAGGTAGACATAAAACATTTTAATAAATGGGTCAGTTTCAAAACTAGCAGCGAAGGTAAAATCTAATCTCACTCATTTTAATATTAAGCATAGCAATAAATTTATGTATGTTTGGTGAGGTTTATCTTTAAAGTTAGCACCTATCAAAGTAACCTTAATTCATCATTACAGGCCTTATTGAAGGCCGCGCCATCTCTCGCTAAGGGACAAGCAGGTACAGCAGCCCCCAAAAGAAATAAACCTTTTAAATGGCGTTTTAAGTTTATTATTCGTTGTTATAAACATAACTAATGTTCGGTTATCTTACTACTCGTGGCCCCAGGGTCTCATCAAAGGGCCTCCCTTCTCCCTATTATATTAATAGCTTAATAATGAAAATAGAGATGAATAACCTAAAATATGCCCATTCAAAAGGTTTATTTATTTCGGCGGCCTGCAATACCCGTTTTGACCACCGGATTTCACGTTTTTCCGTCCCATAGCATTAACACCTAGACCTTCTCGGCATGGCGACCTTCCGTCCGTCCAAATTGGCCATCCCCCAGTTCATTTGGAATCGACCTTCCTATTATGGCCGAATTCTTGTCCGTTGCTTTTAGTCATCCGTCGGCACCTTCCTGTCCTCTTTTCTGCTCTACGCTGCCGCAAGAAGGGAAAAAAGCCTCGTACTGCCGCAGGTGAGCCGAGCAGCCACCAAAAGAAATAAAGCTTTTAAATGGAGTTTTAAGTGTAGTATTTATTAATGAAACCTCAGTAATATTAGTTGATGTTTTTGTGTCCCCGCGTCGCAGCAAAAGGGCTTCCCTTCGCCCTATTAACATTAATAAGGCGTTACTGAATAAAAATATGAGGATCTGACTTTAACAATCCCATTAGAAGGTCTTTTTCTGTCGCAGAGGTTTTAACGTCCAAAGCTGGGCATCGAGCATCCCAGGCTGGTGAATCTGGAATTGGAGGGTTTATGGTGGAATAAACAAGGGACGCTTGGAGGCCGCGTGCAGCTGCTTCTAATTTTTGCACCGTGCCTCTGGCATATGTACGGTGCGAGGGAAGTGGAGGGAAGAAAATCTTGGCTGCCCTCCAGCTTCATTGCTCAGCCCATATTGACTGACTCGGGAAGCAAAAGGGGCTTCTAAACCTCTAGGCGAGTATGGGGCGATAATGTAATGCATAAAATATAATTTATAATGTGTATTATCACAATACACCCACGCACGCACACAACCACACATATATTGTTATTATATATAATAAAGCCTGAGCAAGGGGCCACTTGGTCCATCTTCCAACAACATTGTCCTCTTCAGGGGTCCTTGGTTCTCTCTGAGCTTGGTGGTTTTCTTGCAGACGTTTCGTGACCCAACTAGGTAACATCATCAGTGCTAGAAGAGAGAGGAATTTGCTCTCTCTTTATATACTTAGTGGCTTGTCCTATCAGTGTTGATGGAGGTGTTCCTGGTAGTTTCTTGATTGGGCGGTTGTTTACTTATTTATTTAGCGTATGGCATATCATACATGGACTTGCAGTATATATTAACATTTCACCTAGATTAGAAAAACACAATAAAATATAAATGTTAAAAAGATTTTTGTTCAGATACCAATAGGCCGTCTAACCATTGAAGTGCAGCCTCCTTTATATTAGATAGATAGATAGATAGATTGATAGATTGATAGATTGATAGATAGATAGATTGATAGATAGATAGGGTAGATAGATGTACACGATATGTTGCAGGTGTGCGCAGGCCCCAGCTGCACACATTCGGTCGTGCGTCAATGCAATTGCAGATAGCTATGATGGGAAGCTGGTGGTTTGGCATTGCCTCCTTACTAGGACCAAGAGAGAAGGACTGACCCCAAGGTCACCACAGTTGATTTTCATGCCTAAGGTGGGACTAGAACCGACAGTCTTCCGATTTCTAGTCCAGTGCCTTAAGTATCCCGCATTGTCTCTCACTGTCTATGGAGATTCTCAGTCATCCGGGTCATAATTGTCCCAAAGATGCTTTTTCAGGAGGCAACTGGACTTTCTGGATTTTCTTTGAAGACGTTTCGCTTCTCATACAAGAAGGTTCTTCAGCTCTGACTGGAGCTTCACTTAATGGCCTTAGCTGCTTTTGTAAAACCTAAGCAGTGTCACAACTAGTGGAGGCTAGTGAAAAGATACTATCGGAGTGTATTGTGCCATACGCTAAATAAATACGTTTGTGTTTTTATTTATTTATTGCGATCGCTTGGGGGTTGCCAGCAAATTTTAGGGGACGTCACAAATTTGGAGGTGGTGTACTCGGTCAACCCTGGAGTCCAATTTAATACAGTTCCTGCTTTCCCTGGATAAACCATTTAGTTTCCTGCAAACTGCATGCAGGCTGGGGAATTCTGGGACTTGAAGTCCCCAAAAATTGCCCAGTTTGAGAAACGCTGGATGACTTATAGGGATTATTAAACTTGTCCCCTGCTGGCTGGGAATGGATGTGCAACACTCTGTGACACTCCACCTTTGCGGGGGGGCTTTTATATAGGGCGCCCCCAATACAATCCAGATTTCTGCATTGTCTTTTTTCCGTCCTTAACTCCAATCCAAAGCCTTCCTCCATATATGCTCCAGCAAACTCGGAAGTCTTGTTTCTATCGGCCGCTCTACCATTTCCACCCGAGCTCTCTGGTTACATTTCTACGGCGATTCCAAGACGACGTTTTGAAGAGGGAAAGCCCACTCTCCCTCCGCTCTCCTTTCCTACCTCTATGGTGCCTTTTCCGCTTCTCTGCCGAAATAGGGGACGCGCCTTCTGATGGCGTCACAATGCCCTGCGACGCCCCGAGGAAGGCTGTCCCGCGGCCAAGGAGAATGCCAAAAGGTGGCGCGGCGTCGGGCTGCTGCTTTGCATCAAGCCAGGTGAGGCGGGGGCTTCAGGGAGGCTTCCCCGAACCTGCCGCTCGACGCGGCCTTTTCATGGGCGGCGTGGGTACTAGGAGTTGCGTTCCCACGACACGCGTTGCCCGATGAACTCAATTGCCTGTGTTCGCACTCCCTTCTAGTAACATCACCGGAGGGAGCCGGGCGTTTAGTAAGTTATTGCTGTTATTGTTAATATTATTTGGTGCTTTCCACTTAGTCTCGACTCCTGGCCATTGCCTGACCAAATCCCTGCGGTTTTCTTGGCAAGGTTTCCCCCCCCCCCCAGCTGCGGTTAGAATAGAAAAACCGAGTTGGAAGGGACCTTGGAGGTCTTCTAGTCCAACCCCCTGCTTAGGCAGGCAACCCTATACCATTTCAGACAAATGGTTTGCCGTTGCTTCCTTCCTAGGGCCGAGAGAGAGTGACTGGCCCAAAGCTGGTTTTGGAGTGACTGACCCAGATGTCTTTTTGCGTATTTTTTTAATGCAGCCTTTGTTATTTTTTTATAAATAACTCAAGGCGGCAAATATATCTAATGCTCCTTCCTTCTCTTATTTTCGCCATGCAGCGACAGCCCTAGGGTTAGGGTTAGACTTAGGCTGACTAGGAGAGGAATTGGCCCAAAGCTGGTTTCTCATACCTAAGGTGGTACTAAAACTCAGCCCCCACCCCCAATTTCTAGCCTGGCACCTTCCACCCCAATTGACTAGCTGTCTATTTTTCAGCCCAGTGAAATGATATTCACGAATGGGCATACTAGGAAGATTAGAAACTAAGATGCAGCAAGAAATTAGTGTGATGTAGGTAGACATAAAACATTTTAATAAATGCGTCAGTTTCAAAACTAGCAGCGAAGGTAAAATCTAATCCCACTCATTTTAATATTAAGCATAGCAATAAATTTATGTATGTTTGGTGAGGTTTATCTTTAAAGTTAGCACCTATCAAAGTAACCTTAGTTCATCATTACAGGCCTTTTTGAAGGCCGCGCCATCCCTCGCTAAGGGACAAGCAGGTACAGCAGCCCCCAAAAGAAATAAACCTTTTAAATGGCGTTTTAAGTTTATTATTCTTTGTTAATAAAACCATACTAATATTAGGTTATCTTACTCTGCCCCAGGGTCTCAGCAAAAGGGCCTCCCTTCGCCCTATTAATATTAATAAGGCGTTAATAATAAAGATAGAGAATAATAACCTTAAAATCCCATTCAAAAGGTTTATTTATTTCGGCGGCCGCAATACCCGTTTTGACCACAGGAGGGCACGTTTTTCCGTCCCATAGCATTAACACCTAGACCTTCTCGGCATGGCGACCTTCCGTCCGTCCAAATTGGCCATCCCCCAGTTCATTTGGAATCGACCTTCCTATTATGGCCGAATTCTTGTCCGTTGCTTTTAGGCATCCGTCGGCACCTTCCTGTCCTCTTTTCTGCTCTACGCTGCCGCAAGAAGGGAAAAAAGCCTCGGACTGCCGCAGGTGAGCCGAGCAGCCACAAAAAGAAATAAAGCTTTTAAATGGAGTTTTAAGTGTAGTATTTATTAATGAAACCTCAGTAATATTAGGTGATGTTTTTGTGTCCCCTCGTCGCAGCAAAAGGGCTTCCCTTCGCCCTATTAACATTAATAAGGCGTTACTAATAAAGATAGAGGATAATAACTTTAAAATCCCATTAAAAAGGTCTATTTCTTTCGGCACAGTTTTACGTCGCAAAGCATAGGCAGCGAGGCAATCCCAGGCGGGTGAATCTGGAATGGAGGGTTTAGGGATGGAAGAAACAAGGGACGGGCGGGGAGGCCGGCGGGCAGCTGCTTCTAAGTGTGCACGGTGCCTCTGGGCATATGTAAAGTGCGAGGGGAAAGTGGAGGGAAGGGAATCTTGGCTGCCTCCAGCTTCACTTGCTCAGCCCATATTGACTGACTGGGAAGCAAAAAGGGGCTTTCTAAACCTCTAGGCGAGATGGGGCAGATAAATGTAATCATAATATAAATTATATAGTATTATCATACACCCACGCACGCACACACACACGCATATCATTGTTATTATATAAATAATAAAGCCGGAGCTAAGGGGCCACTTGGTCCATCATCCAACAACATTGTCTCTTCAGGGGTCCTTGGTGCTCTCTGAGCTTGGTGGTTTTCTTGCAGACGTTTCGTGACCCAACTAGGTAACATCATCAGTGCTACAAGAGAGAGGAATTTGCTCTCTCTTTATATACTTAGTGGCTTGTCCTATCAGGGTTGATGGAGGTGTTCCTGGTAGTTTCTTGATTGGGCGGTTGTTTACTTATTTATTTAGTGTATGGCATATCATACATGGACTTGCAGTATATATTAACATTTCACCTAGATTAGAAAAACACAATAAAATATAAATGTTAAAAAGATTTTTGTTCAGATACCAATAGGCCGTCTAACCATTGAAGCGCAGCATCCCTTATATTAGATAGATAGATAGATAGATAGATAGATAGATAGATAGATAGATAGATAGATAGATAGATAGATAGATAGATAGATAGAATATGTTGCAGGTGTGCGCAGGCCCCAGCTGCACACGTTCGGTCGTGCGTCAATGCAATTGCAGATAGCTATGATGGGAAGCTGGTGGTTTGGCATTGCCTCCTTACTAGGACCAAGAGAGAAGGACTGACCCCAAGGTCACCACAGTTGACTTTCATGCCTAAGGTGGGACTAGAACCGACAGTCTTCCGATTTCTAGTCCAGTGCCTTAAGTATCCCGCATTGTCTCTCACTGTCTATGGAGCTTCTCAGTCATCCGGGTCATAATTGTCCCAAAGATGCTTTTTCAGGAGGCAACTGGACTTTCTTAATTTTCTTTGAGGACGTTTCGCTTCTCATACAAGAAGCTTCTTCAGCTCTGACTGGAGCATCCACTTAATGGCCTCGGCTGCTTTTGTAAAACCTAAGTAGTGTCACAACTAGTGGAGGCTAGTGAAAAGATACTATTGGAGTGTATTGTGTCATACGCTAAATAAATACGTTTGTGTTTTTATTTATTTATTGCGATCACTTGGGGGTCGCCAGCAAATTTTAGGGGACGTCACAAATTTGGAGGTGGTGTACTCGGTCAACCCTGGAGTCCAATTTAATACAGGTCCTGCTTTTCCTGGATAAACCATTTAGTTACCTGCAAACTGCATGCAGGCTGGGGAATTCTGGGACTTGAAGTCCACAAAAATTGCCAAGTTTGAGAAACGCTGGATGACTTACAGGGATTAAACTTGTCCCCTGCTGGCTGGGAATGGATGTGCAATACTCTGTGACACTCCACCTTTGCGGGGGGCTTTTATATAGGGCGCCCCCAATACAATCCAGATTTCTGCATTGTCTTTTTTCCGTCCTTAACTCCAATCCAAAGTCTTCCTCCATATATGCTCCAGCAAACTCGGAAGTCTTGGTTCTACCGGCCGCTCTACCATTTCCACCCGAGCTCTCTGTGTACATATCTATGGCGATTCCCAAGAGCGACGGTTTGAAGAGGGGAAAGCCCAGTCTGCTCTCCGCTCTCCTTTCCTACCTCTATGGTGCCTTTCCGCTTCTCTGCCGCAATAGGGGACGCGCCTTCTGATGGCGTCACAGCCCGGCGACGCCCCCGAGAAGGCTGTTCCCGCGGCCAAGGAGAGAAAGGCAAAGGTGAGCCTGGCTGGCGCTGCTGCCTTGCATCAAAGGCCAGGTGAGGCGGGGGCTTTCAGGGAAGCTTCCCGAATCTGCCGCTCGACGCCGCCTTCTTTTCATGGCGCGTGGGTACTAGGAGTTTGCGTTTCCCACGACACGCGTTGAAGATTGAACTCAATTGCCATGTGATTCGCACTCTATTATTTTCTAGTAACATCACCGACGGGGAGCCGGGCGTTTAGCAAGTTATTGCTGTTATTCTTAATATTATTTGGTGCTTTCCACTTAGTCTCGACTCCTGGCCATTGCATGACCAAATCCCTGCGGTTTTCTTGGCAAGGTTTTTCCCCCCAGCTGCGGTTAGAATAGAATAACCGAGTTGGAAGGGACCTTGGAGGTCTTCTAGTCCAACCCCCTGCTTAGGCAGGCAACCCTATACCATTTCAGACAAATGGTTTGCCGTTGCTTCCTTCCTAGGGCCGAGAGAGAGTGACTGGCCCAAAGCTGGTTTTGGAGTGACTGACCCAGATGACTTTTTGCGTGTTTTTTTAATGCAGCCTTTGTTATTTTTTTATAAATAACTCAAGGCGAAAATATATCTAATGGCTCCTTCTGTATCTTATTTTCGCCATGCAGCAACAGCCCTATGGTTAGGGCTTAGACTTTAGGATGACTAGGATGAGGAATTGGCCAAGTCTGGTTTCTCATACCCTAAGTTTGTACTTAAAAACTCAGCCACACCCCAATTCTAGCCTGGAACCTTCCACCCCAATTGACTAGCTGTCTATTTTTCACCCCAGTGAAATGATAGTGAAATGATATTCACGAATGGGCATACTAGGAAGATTAGAAACTAAGATGCAGCAAGAAATTAGTGTGATGTAGGTAGACATAAAACATTTTAATAAATGCGTCAGTTTCAAAACTAGCAGCGAAGGTAAAATCTAATCTCACTCATTTTAATATTAAGCATAGCAATAAATTTTGTGTATGTTTGGTGAGGTTTATCTTTAAAGTTAGCACCTATCAAAGTAACCTTAATTCATCATTCCAGGCCTTTTTGAAGGCCGCGCCATCTCTCGCTAAGGGACAAGCAGGTACAGCAGCCCCCAAAAGAAATAAACCTTTTAAATGGCGTTTTAAGTTTATTATTCTTTGTTAATAAAACCATACTAATATTAGGTTATCTTACTCTGCCCCAGGGTCTCAGCAAAAGGGCCTCCCGTCGCCCTATTAATATTAATAAGGCGTTAATATTAAAGATAGAGAATAATAACCTTAAAATCCCATTCAAAAGGTTTATTTATTTCGGCGGCCGCAATACCCGTTTTGACCACAGGAGGGCACGTTTTTCCGTCCCATAGCATTAACTCCTAGACCTTCTCGGCATGGCGACCTCCCGTCCGTCCAAATTGGCCATCCCCCAGTTCATTTGGAATCGACCTTCCTATTATGGCCGAATTCTTGTCCGTTGCTTTTAGTCATCCGTCGGCACCTTCCTGCCCTCTTTTCTGCTCTACGCTGCCGCAAGAAGGGAAAAAAGCCTCGTACTGCCGCAGGTGAGCCGAGCAGCCACAAAAAGAAATAAAGCTTTTAAATGGAGTTTTAAGTGTAGTATTTATTAATGAAACCTCAGTAATATTAGGTGATGTTTTTGTGTCCCCTCGTCGCAGCAAAAGGGCTTCCCTTCGCCCTATTAACATTAATAAGGCGTTACTAATAAAGATAGAGGATAATAACTTTAAAATCCCATTAAAAAGGTCTATTTCTTTCGGCACAGTTTTACGTCGCAAAGCATAGGCAGCGAGGCAATCCCAGGCGGGTGAATCTGGAATGGAGGGTTTAGGGATGGAAGAAACAAGGGACGGGCGGGGAGGCCGGCGGGCAGCTGCTTCTAAGTGTGCACGGTGCCTCGGGGCATATGTAAAGTGCGAGGGGAAAGTGGAGGGAAGGAAATCTTGGCTGCCTCCAGCTTCACTTGCTCAGCCCATATTGTCTGACTGGGAAGCAAAAAGGGGCTTTCTAAACCTCTAGGCGAGATGGGGCAGATAAATGTAATCATAATATAAATTATATAGTATTATCATACACCCACGCACGCACACACACACGCATATCATTGTTATTATATAAATAATAAAGCCGGAGCTAAGGGGCCACTTGGTCCATCATCCAACAACATTGTCTCTTCAGGGGTCCTTGGTGCTCTCTGAGCTTGGTGGTTTTCTTGCAGACGTTTCGTGACCCAACTAGGTAACATCATCAGTGCTAGAAGAGAGAGGAATTTGCTCTCTCTTTATATACTTAGTGGCTTGTCCTATCAGGGTTGATGGAGGTGTTCCTGGTAGTTTCTTGATTGGGCGGTTGTTTACTTATTTATTTAGCGTATGGCATATCATACATGGACTTGCAGTATATATTAACATTTCACCTAGATTAGAAAAACACAATAAAATATAAATGTTAAAAAGATTTTTGTTCAGATACCATTGAAGTGCAGCCTCCTTTATATTAGATAGATAGATAGATAGATAGATTGATAGATTGATAGATAGATAGGGTAGATAGATGTACACGATATGTTGCAGGTGTGCGCAGGCCCCAGCTGCACACATTCGGTCGTGCGTCAATGCAATTGCAGATAGCTATGATGGGAAGCTGGTGGTTTGGCATTGCCTCCTTACTAGGACCAAGAGAGAAGGACTGACCCCAAGGTCACCACAGTTGACTTTCATGCCTAAGGTGGGACTAGAACCGACAGTCTTCCGATTTCTAGTCCAGTGCCTTAAGTATCCCGCATTGTCTCTCACTGTCTATGGAGATTCTCAGTCATCCGGGTCATAATTGTCCCAAAGATGCTTTTTCAGGAGGCAACTGGACTTCCTTGATTTTCTTTGAAGACGTTTCGCTTCTCATACAAGAAGGTTCTTCAGCTCTGACTGGAGCATCACTTAATGGCCTTGGCTGCTTTTGTAAAACCTAAGCAGTGTCACAACTAGTGGAGGCTAGTGAAAAGATACTATCGGAGTGTATTGTGCCATACGCTAAATAAATACGTTTGTGTTTTTATTTATTTATTGCGATCGCTTGGGGGTTGCCAGCAAATTTTAGGGGACGTCACAAATTTGGAGGTGGTGTACTCGGTCAACCCTGGAGTCCAATTTAATACAGTTCCTGCTTTCCCTGGATAAACCATTTAGTTACCTGCAAACTGCATGCAGGCTGGGGAATTCTGGGACTTGAAGTCCACAAAAATTGCCAAGTTTGAGAAACGCTGGATGACTTACAGGGATTAAACTTGTCCCCTGCTGGCTGGGAATGGATGTGCACTACTCTGTGACACTCCACCTTTGCGGGGGGCTTTTATATAGGGCGCCCCCAATACAATCCAGATTTCTGCATTGTCTTTTTTCCGTCCTTAACTCCAATCCAAAGTCTTCCTCCATATATGCTCCAGCAAACTCGGAAGTCTTGGTTCTACCGGCCGCTCTACCATTTCCACCCGAGCTCTCTGTGTACATATCTATGGCGATTCCCAAGAGCGACGGTTTGAAGAGGGGAAAGCCCAGTCTGCCCTCCGCTATCCTTTCCTACCTCTATGGTGCCTTTCCGCTTCTCTGCCGAAATAGGGGACGTGCCTTCTGATGGCGTCACAGCCCGGCGACGCCCCGAGAAGGCTGTCCCGCGGCCAAGGAGAAGGCAAAGGTGGAGCCGGCGGCGCTGCTGCCTTGCATCAAGGCCAGGTGAGGCGGGGGCTTCAGGGAAGCTTCCCCGAATCTGCCGCTCGACGCCGCCTTTTCATGGGCGGCGTGGGTACTAGGAGTTGCGTTCCCACGACACGCGTTGCCCGATGAACTCAATTGCCTGTGTTCGCACTCCCTTCTAGTAACATCACCGGAGGGAGCCGGGCGTTTAGCAAGTTATTGCTGTTATTCTTAATATTATTTGGTGCTTTCCACTTAGTCTCGACTCCTGGCCATTGCCTGACCAAATCCCTGCGGTTTTCTTGGCAAGGTTTTTCCCCCCAGCTGCGGTTAGAATAGAATAACCGAGTTGGAAGGGACCTTGGAGGTCTTCTAGTCCAACCCCCTGCTTAGGCAGGCAACCCTATACCATTTCAGACAAATGGTTTGCCGTTGCTTCCTTCCTAGGGCCGAGAGAGAGTGACTGGCCCAAAGCTGGTTTTGGAGTGACTGACCCAGATGACTTTTTGCGTATTTTTTTAATGCAGCCTTTGTTATTTTTTTATAAATAACTCAAGGCGGCAAATATATCTAATGCTCCTTCTTCTCTTATTTTCGCCATGCAGCAACAGCCCTAGGGTTAGGGTTAGACTTAGGCTGACTAAGAGAGGAATTGGCCCAAAGCTGGTTTCTCATACCTAAGGTGGTACTAAAACTCAGCCCCCACCCCCAATTTCTAGCCTGGCACCTTCCACCCCAATTGGCTAGCTGTCTATTTTTCACCCCAGTGAAATGATATTCACGAATGGGCATACTAGGAAGATTAGAAACTAAGATGCAGCAAGAAATTAGTGTGATGTAGGTAGACATAAAACATTTTAATAAATGCGTCAGTTTCAAAACTAGCAGCGAAGGTAAAATCTAATCTCACTCATTTTAATATTAAGCATAGCAATAAATTTATGTATGTTTGGTGAGGTTTATCTTTAAAGTTAGCACCTATCAAAGTAACCTTAATTCATCATTACAGGCCTTTTTGAAGGCCGCGCCATCTCTCGCTAAGGGACAAGCAGGTACAGCAGCCCCCAAAAGAAATAAACCTTTTAAATGGCGTTTTAAGTTTATTATTCTTTGTTAATAAAACCATACTAATATTAGGTTATCTTACTCTGCCCCAGGGTCTCAGCAAAAGGGCCTCCCGTCGCCCTATTAATATTAATAAGGCGTTAATAATAAAGATAGAGAATAATAACCTTAAAATCCCATTCAAAAGGTTTATTTATTTCGGCGGCCGCAATACCCGTTTTGACCACAGGAGGGCACGTTTTTCCGTCCCATAGCATTAACACCTAGACCTTCTCGGCATGGCGACCTCCCGTCCGTCCAAATTGGCCATCCCCCAGTTCATTTGGAATCGACCTTCCTATTATGGCCGAATTCTTGTCCGTTGCTTTTAGTCATCCGTCGGCACCTTCCTGTCCTCTTTTCTGCTCTACGCTGCCGCAAGAAGGGAAAAAAGCCTCGTACTGCCGCAGGTGAGCCGAGCAGCCACCAAAAGAAATAAAGCTTTTAAATGGAGTTTTAAGTGTAGTATTTATTAATGAAACCTCAGTAATATTAGGTGATGTTTTTGTGTCCCCGCGTCGCAGCAAAAGGGCTTCCCTTCGCCCTATTAACATTAATAAGGCGTTACTAATAAAGATAGAGGATAATAACTTTAAAATCCCATTAAAAAGGTCTATTTCTTTCGGCACAGTTTTACGTCGCAAAGCATAGGCATCGAGGCAATCCCAGGCGGGTGAATCTGGAATGGAGGGTTTAGGGATGGAAGAAACAAGGGACGGGCGGGGAGGCCGGCGGGCAGCTGCTTCTAAGTGTGCACGGTGCCTCTGGGCATAGGTAAAGTGCGAGGGGAAAGTGGAGGGAAGGAAATCTTGGCTGCCTCCAGCTTCACTTGCTCAGCCCATATTGACTGACTGGGAAGCAAAAAGGGGCTTTCTAAACCTCTAGGCGAGATGGGGCAGATAAATGTAATCATAATATAAATTATATAGTATTATCATACACCCACGCACGCACACACACACGCATATCATTGTTATTATATAAATAATAAAGCCGGAGCTAAGGGGCCACTTGGTCCATCATCCAACAACATTGTCTCTTCAGGAGTCCTTGGTGCTCTCTGAGCTTGGTGGTTTTCTTGCAGACGTTTCGTGACCCAACTAGGTAACATCATCAGTGCTAGAAGAGAGAGGAATTTGCTCTCTCTTTATATACTTAGTGGCTTGTCCTATCAGGGTTGATGGAGGTGTTCCTGGTAGTTTCTTGATTGGGCGGTTGTTTACTTATTTATTTAGCATATGGCATATCATACATGGACTTACAGTATATATTAACATTTCACCTAGATTAGAAAAACACAATAAAATATAAATGTTAAAAAGATTTTTGTTCAGATACCAATAGGCCGTCTAACCATTGAAGTGCAGCCTCCTTTATATTAGATAGATAGATAGATTGATAGATTGATAGATTGATAGATAGGGTAGATAGATGTACACGATATGTTGCAGGTGTGCGCAGGCCCCAGCTGCACACATTCGGTCGTGCGTCAATGCAATTGCAGATAGCTATGATGGGAAGCTGGTGGTTTGGCATTGCCTCCTTACTAGGACCAAGAGAGAAGGACTGACCCCAAGGTCACCACAGTTGACTTTCATGCCTAAGGTGGGACTAGAACCAACAGTCTTCCGATTTCTAGTCCAGTCTTAGGTAGCCAACCCTCATGGTCTCTCACTGTCTATGGAGCTTCTCATGTCATCCGGGTCAATAATTGTCCCAAAGTGCTTTTCAGGAGGCAACTGGACTTTCTTGATTTTCTTGAGACGTTTCGCTTCTCATACAGAAGGTTCTTCAGCTCTGACTGGAGCATCACTAGTGGCCTTTGGCTGCTTTTGTAAAACCTAAGCAGTGTCACAACTAGTGGAGGCTAGTGAAAAGATACTATCGGAGTGTATCGTGCCATACGCTAAATAAATACGTTTGTGTTTTTATTTATTTATTGCGATCACTTGGGGGTTGCCAGCAAATTTTAGGGGACGTCACAAATTTGGAGGTGGTGTACTCGGTCAACCCTGGAGTCCAATTTAATACAGTTCCCGCTTTCCCTGGATAAACCATTTAGTTACCTGCAAACTGCATGCAGGCTGGGGAATTCTGGGACTTGAAGTCCACAAAAATTGCCAAGTTTGAGAAACGCTGGATGACTTATAGGGATTAAACCTGTCCCCTGCTGGCTGGGAATGGATGTGCAATACTCTGTGACACTCCACCTTTGCGGGGGGCTTTTATATAGGGCGCCCCAATACAATCCAGATTTCTGCATTGTCTTTTTTCCGTCCTTAACTCCAATCCAAAGTCTTCCTCCATATATGCTCCAGCAAACTCGGAAGTCTTGGTTCTACCGGCCGCTCTACCATTTCCACCCGAGCTCTCTTGTGTACATATCTATGGCGATTCCCAAGAGCGACGGTTTGAAGAGGGGAAAGCCCAGTCTGCCCTACGCTCTCCTTTCGTACCTCTATGGTGCCTTTCCGCTTCTCTGCCGAAATAGGGGACGCGCCTTCTGATGGCGTCACAGCCCGGCGACGCCCCGAGAAGGCTGTCCCGCGGCCAAGGAGAAGGCAAAGGTGGAGCCGGCGGCGCTGCTGCCTTTGCATCAAGGCCAGGTGAGGCGGGGGCTTCAGGGAAGCTTCCCCGAATCTGCCGCTCGACGCCGCCTTTTCACGGGCGGCGTGGGTACTAGAGTTGCGTTCCCACGACACGCGTTGCCCGATGAACTCAATTGCCTGTGTTTCGCAACTCCCTTCTAGTAACATCACCGCGGAGCCGGGCGGTTGAGCAAGTTTAGTGCTGTTTATTTCTTATATTATTTGGTGCTTTCCACTTAGTCTCGACTCCTGGCCATTGCCTGACCAAATCCCTGCGGTTTTCTTGGCAAGGTTTTTCCCCCCAGCTGCGGTTAGAATAGAATAACCGAGTTGGAAGGGACCTTGGTGGTCTTCTAGTCCAACCCCCTGCTTAGGCAGGCAACCCTATACCATTTCAGACAAATGGTTTGCCGTTGCTTCCTTCCTAGGGCCGAGAGAGAGTGACTGGCCCAAAGCTGGTTTTGGAGTGACTGACCCAGATGACTTTTTGCGTATTTTTGTAATGCAGCCTTTGTTATTTTTTTATAAATAACTCAAGGCGGCAAATATATCTAATGCTCCTTCCTTCTCTTATTTTCGCCATGCAGCAACAGCCCTAGGGTTAGGGTTAGACTTAGGCTGACTAGGAGAGGAATTGGCCCGAAGCTGGTTTCTCATACCTAAGGTGGTACTAAAATTCAGCCCCCACCCCCAATTTCTAGCCCGGCACCTTCCACCCCAATTGACTAGCTGTCTATTTTTCACCCCAGTGAAATGATATTCACGAATGGGCATACTAGGAAGATTAGAAACTAAGATGCAGCAAGAAATTAAGTGTGATGTTAGTAACATAAAACATTTTAATAAATGCGTACAGTTTCAAAACTATGCAGCGAAGGTAAATCTAATCTCACTATTTTAATATAAATGTTAAGCATAGGAAAACAATTAATTTATGTATGTTTTGGTGAGGTTTATCTTTAAAGTTAGCACTATCAAAGTACCCTTAATTCAGTGCATTACAGGCCTTTTTGAAGCCGCGCCATCATCTCGCTAAGGACAAGCAGTACAGCAGGCCCCCCAAAGAAATAAACCTTTTAAATGGCGTTTTAAGTTTATTATTCTTTGTTAATAAAACCATAGTAATATTAGGTTATCTTACTCTGCCCCAGGGTCTCAGCAAAAGGGCCTCCCGTCGCCCTATTAATATTAATAAGGCGTTAATAATAAAGATAGAGAATAATAACCTTAAAATCCCATTCAAAAGGTTTATTTATTTCGGCGGCCGCAATACCCGTTTTGACCACAGGAGGGCACGTTTTCCCGTCCCATAGCATTAACTCCTAGACCTTCTCGGCATGGCGACCTCCCGTCCGTTCAAATTGGCCATCCCCCAGTTCATTTGGAATCGACCTTCCTATTATGGCCGAATTCTTGTCCGTTGCTTTTAGTCATCCGTCGGCACCTTCCTGTCCTCTTTTCTGCTCTACGCTGCCGCAAGAAGGGAAAAAAGCCTCGTACTGCCGCAGGTGAGCCGAGCAGCCACAAAAGAAATTAAAGCTTTTAAATGGAGTTTTTAAGTTAGTATTTATTATGAAACCTCAGTAATATTAGGTGATTGTTTTTGTGTCCCCCACGCGTCGCAGCAAAGGCTTCCCTTTCTCCCTATTAACTATTAATAAAGCGTTTCTAAAAGATAGAGGATATAACTTTAAAATCCCATTACAACGGTCTATGTCTTTCCGGCACAGTTTTTACGTAGCAAAGCATAGGCTCGAGGCAATCCCGCGGGTGAATCTGGAATGGATGGTTTAGGATGGAAGAAACAAGGGACTGGGGCGGGGAGGCCGGCGCATCTGCTTCTAAGTTGCACGGGTGCCTCTGGCAATCTGTAAAGTGCAGGGAAACAGTGGAGGAAGACATCTCGCTGCCTCCAGCTTCACTTGCTCAGCCATATTGAATGACTGGGAAGCAAAGGGGCTTTCTAAACCTCTAGGCGAGATGGGGCAGATAAATGTCATCATAATATAAATTATATACTGTTATCATACACCCTCTCACGTGCGCGCACACACACACACGCATATCATTGTTAGTATATAAATAATAAAGCCGGAGCTAAGGAGCCACTTGGTCCATCATCCAACAACATTGTCTCTTCAGGGGTCCTTGGTGCTCTCTGAGCTTGGTGGTTTTCTTGCAGACGTTTCGTGACCCAACTAGGTAACATCATCAGTGCTAGAAGAGAGAGGAATTTGCTCTCTCTTTATATACTTAGTGGCTTGTCCTATCAGGGTTGATGGAGGTGTTCCTGGTAGTTTCTTGATTGGGCGGTTGTTTACTTATTTATTTAGCGTATGTCATATCATACATGGACTATCAGTATATATTAACATTTCACCTAGATTAGAAAAACAC
>JALGBA010002416.1:0-15875 GCA_023970755.1 Azemiops feae
TAATATTAATAGGGCGACGGGAGGCCCTTTTGCTGAGACACTGGGGCAGAGTAAGATAACCTAATATTAGTATGGTTTTATTAACAAAGAATAATAAACTTAAAACGCCATTTAAAAGGTTTATTTCTTTTGGGGGCTGCTGTACCTGCTTGTCCCTTAGCGAGAGATGGCGCGGCCTTCAAAAAGGCCTGTAATGATGAATTAAGGTTACTTTGATAGGTGCTAACTTTAAAGATAAACCTCACCAAACATACATAAATTTATTGCTATGCTTAATATTAAAATGAGTGAGATTAGATTTTACCTTCGCTGCTAGTTTTGAAACTGACGCATTTATTAAATTGTTTTATGTCTACCTACATCACACTAATTTCTTGCTGCATCTTAGTTTCTAATCTTCCTAGTATGCCCATTCGTGAATATCATTTCACTGGGGTGAAAAATAGACAGCTAGTCAGTTGGGGTGGAAGGTGCCAGGCTAGAAATTGGGGGTGGGGGCTGAGTTTTAGTACCACCTTAGGTATGAGAAACCAGCTTTGGGCCAATTCCTCTCCTAGTCAGCCTAAGTCTAACCCTAACCCTAGGGCTGTTGCTGCATGGCGAAAATAAGAGAAGGAAGGAGCATTAGATATATTTGCCGCCTTGAGTTATTTATTAAAAAATAACAAAGGCTGCATTAAAAAAATACGCAAAAAGTCATCTGGGTCAGTCACTCCAAAACCAGCTTTGGGCCAGTCACTCTCTCTCGGCCCTAGGAAGGAAGCAACGGCAAACCATTTGTCTGAAATGGTATAGGGTTGCCTGCCTAAGCAGGGGGTTGGACTAGAAGACCTCCAAGGTCCCTTCCAACTCCGTTATTCAGCTGGGGGAAAAAACCTTGCCAAGAAAACCGCAGGGATTTGGTCAGGCAATGGCCAGGAGTCGAGACTAAGTGGAAAGCACCAAATAATATTAAGAATAACAGCAATAACTTGCTAAACGCCCGGCTCCCTCCGGTGATGTTACTAGAAGGGAGGGCGAACACAGGCAATTGAGTTCATCGGGCAACGCGTGTCGTGGGAACGCAACTCCTAGTACCCACGCCGCCCGTGAAAAGGCGGCGTCGAGCGGCAGATTCGGGGAAGCTTCCCTGAAGCCCCCGCCTCACCTGGCCTTGATGCAAAGGCAGCAGCGCCGCCGGCTCCACCTTTGCCTTCTCCTTGGCCGCGGGACAGCCTTCTCGGGGCGTCGCCGGGCTGTGACGCCATCAGAAGGCGCGTCCCCTATTTCGGCAGAGAAGCGGAAAGGCAACATAGAGGTAGGAAAGGAGAGCGGAGGGAAGAGTGGGCTTTCCCCTCTTCAAACCGTCGCTCTTGGGAATCGCCATAGATATGTACACAGAGAGCTCGGGTGGAAATGGTAGAGCGGCCGGTAGAACCAAGACTTCCGAGTTTGCTGGAGCATATATGGAGGAAGACTTTGGATTGGAGTTAAGGACGGAAAAAAGACAATGCAGAAATCTGGATTGTATTGGGGGCGCCCTATATAAAAGCCCCCCGCAAAGGTGGAGTGTCACAAAGTATTGCACATCCATTCCCAGCCAGCAGGGGACAAGTTTAATCCCTGTAAGTCATCCAGCGTTTCTCAAACTTGGCAATTTTTGTGGACTTCAAGTCCCAGAATTCCCCAGCCTGCATGCAGTTTGCAGGTAACTAAATGGTTTATGCAGCGAAAGCAGGAACTGTATTAAATTGGACTCCAGGGTTGACCGAGTACACTACCTCCAAATTTGTGACGTCCCCTAAAATTTGCTGGCAACCCCCAAGTGATCGCAATAAATAAATAAAAACACAAACGTATTTATTTAGCGTATGGCACAATACACTCCGACAGTATCTTTTCACTAGCCTCCACTAGTTGTGACACTGCTTAGGTTTTACAAAATCGCCCAACAGGCCATTAAGTATGCTCCAGTCACGAGCTTAAAGAACCTTCTTGTAATGAGAAGCGAAACGTCGTCAAAAGAAAATCAAGAAATTCCAGTGCCCTCCTGAAAAAGCATCTTGGACTTTGGCCCGTATGACTAGAATCTCCCATAGACAGTGAGAGACAACGCGGGATACTTAAGGCACTGGACTAGAAATCGGAAGACTGTCGGTTCTAGTCCCACCTTAGGCATGAAAGTCAACTGTGGTGACCTTGGGGTCAGTCCTTCTCTCTTGGTCCTAGTAACGAGGCAATGCCAAACCACCAGCTTCCCATCATAGCTATCTGCAATTGCATTGACGCACCACCGAATGTGTGCAGCTGGGGCCTGCGCACACCTGCAACATATCGTGTAGATCTATCTATCTATCTATCTATCTATCTATCTATCTATCTATCTATCTATCTATCTATCTATCTATCTATCTATCTATCATCTATCTAAATCAATCAATCAATCAATCAATCAATCAATCTATCTATCAATCTATCTAGCTTATCTTCTATCTATCTATCTATCTATCTATCTATCTATCCTGTCTATCTATCTATCTATCCTAATAATTAAGGAGGCTGCCTTCAATGGTTATACGGCCTATTATGGTATCTGAAAAAAAATCTTTTTAACATTTATATTTTATTGTGTTTTTCTAATATAGGTGAAATGTTAATATATACTGCAAGTCCATGTATGATATGCCATACGCTAAATAAATAAGTAAACAACCGCCCAATCAAGAAACTACCAGGAACACCTCCATCAACACTGATAGGACAAGCCACTAAGTATATAAAGAGAGAGCAAATTCCTCTCTCTTCTAGCACTGATGATGTTACCTAGTTGGGTCACGAAACGTCTGCAAGAAAACCACCAAGCTCAGAGAGCACCAAGGACCCCTGAAGAGACAATGTTGTTGGATGATGGACCAAGTGGCCCCTTAGCTCCGGCTTTATTATTTAGATAATAACAATGATATGCGTGTGTGTGTGCCGTGCGTGGTGGTGTATGATATACTATATAAATTTATATTCTGTACTTTATCTGCCCCATCTCGCCTAGAAAAAAAAAGGTTAGAAAGCACCCTTTTTGCTTCCCCAGTCAGTCATATGGGCTGAGCAGTGAAACTGGAGTCAGCCAAGATTTCCTTTCCCCCACTTTCCCCTCGCACTTTACATAATGCCCAGAGGCCGTGGTCACACTTAGAAATCAGCGGCCCGCCCGGCCTCCCCGCCCCGGTCCCTGTTTTTCTTCCATCCCTAACCCTCCATTCCATATTCACCCACCCCTCCTGGGATTGCTCGATGCCTATGCTTTGCGGACGTAAACTGTTGCCGAAAGAAACCGACCTTTTTAAATGGTATTTTAAAGGTTATTATCCTCTATTTATTAGTAACGCCTTATTAATGTTAATAGTGCGAAGGGAAGCCCTTTTGCTGCGACGCGGGGACACAAAAACATCACCTAATATTACTGAGGTTTCATTAATAAATACTACACTTAAAACTCCATTTAAAAGCTTTATTTCTTTTTGCGGCTGCTCGGCTCACCTGCGGCAGTACGAGGCTTTTTTCCCTTCTTGCGGCAGCGTAGAGCAGAAGAGAGGACAGGAAGGTGCCGACGGATGACTAAAAGCAACGGACAAGACGTCGGCCATGAGGAAAGGGTCGATTCCAAATGAACTGGGTGATGGCCAATTTGGACGGACGGGAGGTCGCCATGCCGAGAAGGTCTAGGTGTTAATGCTATGGGACGGAAAAACCTGCCCTCCTGTGGTCAAAACGGGTATTGCGGCCGCCGAAATAAATAAACCTTTTGAATGGGATTTTAAGGTTATTATTCTCTATCTTTATTATTAACGCCTTATTAATATTAATAGGGCGACGGGAGGCCCTTTTGCTGAGACCCTGGGGCAGAGTAAGATAACCTAATATTAGTATGGTTTTATTAACAAAGAATAATAAACTTAAAACGCCATTTAAAAGGTTTATTTCTTTTGGGGGCTGCTGTACCTGCTTGTCCCTTAGCGAGAGATGGCGCGGCCTTCAAAAAGGACTGTAATGATGAATTAAGGTTACTTTGATAGGTGCTAACTTTAAAGATAAACCTCACCAAACATACATAAATTTATTGCTATGCTTAATATTAAAATGAGTGGGATTAGATTTTACCTTCGCTGCTAGTTTTGAAACTGACGCATTTATTAAAATGTTTTATGTCTACCTACATCACACTAATTTCTTGCTGCATCTTAGTTTCTAATCTTCCTAGTATGCCCATTCGTGAATATCATTTCCGCTGGGGTGCAAAATAGGACAAGCCTATTCAATTGGGGTGGAGGTGCCAGGCGTCTGAAATTGGGGGTGGGGGCTTGTTTTTTGTACCACCTTAGTATTAGAAACCAGCTTTGGGACAAGTTCCTCTCCTAGTCAAGCCCCCCCCTAAATCAACCCTAACCCTATGGGCTGTTGCTGCATTGCGAAAATAGGAGCTAAGGAAGGAGCATTAGATTATATTTTGCCGCCATTGGAGTTATTTATAAAAAAATAACAAAGGCTGCATTAAAAAAAATACGCAAAAAGTCATCTGGGTCAGTCACTCCAAAACCAGCTTTGGGCCAGTCACTCTCTCTCGGCCCTAGGAAGGAAGCAACGGCAAACCATTTGTCTGAAATGGTATAGGGTTGCCTGCCTAAGCAGGGGGTTGGACTAGAAGACCTCCAAGGTCCCTTCCAACTCGGTTATTCTATTCTAACCGCAGCTGGGGGGAAAAACCTTGCCAAGAAAACCGCAGGGATTTGGTCATGCAATGGCCAGGAGTCGAGACTAAGTGGAAAGCACCAAATAATATTAAGAATAACAGCAATAACTTGCTAAACGCCCGGCTCCCGCCGGTGATGTTACTAGAAGGGAGTGCGAACACAGGCAATTGGGTTCATCGGGCAACGCGTGTCGTGGGAACGCAACTCCTAGTACCCACGCCGCCCATGAAAAGGCGGCGTCGAGCGGCAGATTCGGGGAAGCTTCCCTGAAGCCCCCGCCTCACCTGGCCTTGATGCAAAGGCAGCAGCGCCGCCGGCTCCACCTTTGCCTTCTCCTTGGCCGCGGGACAGCCTTCTCGGGGCGTCGCCGGGCTGTGACGCCATCAGAAGGCGCGTCCCCTATTTCGGCAGAGAAGCGGGAAGGAACCATAGAGGTAGGGAAGGAGAGCGGAGGGCAGACTGGGCTTTCTTGCTCTGAAACCCTCGTCTTGGGAATCGCCATTAGAAATGTAACAGAGAGCTCGGTGGAATGGTAGATCGGCTATAGAAACAAACTTCGAGTTTGCTGAGCATATATGGAGGAAGCTTTGGATGGAGTAAGGCGTAAAAAAGACATGCAGAAATCTGATGTCTTGGGGCGCCTATGATCAAAAGCCCCCCCCGCCAAAGGTGGAGTGTCACAGAGTTATGCACATCCCATTCCCATCCAGCAGGGACAATTTTAATCCCTATAAGTCTATCCAGCTTTCTCACACTTGCAATTTTTTGTGGACTTTTCAAGTCCAGAATCCCAGCCGCATGCAGTTTGCATGTAACTAAATGGTTTCTCCAGGGAAAGCAGAACGTAATTTAATTGGCTCCGGGTTGACCGAGTACACCACCTCCAAATTTGTGACGTCCCCTAAAATTTGCTGGCAACCCCCAAGTGATCGCAATAAATAAATAAAAACACAAACGTATTTATTTAGCGTATGGCACAATACACTCCGACAGTATCTTTTCACTAGCCTCCACTAGTTGTGACACTGCTTAGGTTTTACAAAAGCAGCCAAGGCCATTAAGTGATGATCCAGTCAGAGCTGAAGAACCTTCTTGTATGAGAAGCGAAACGTCTTCAAAGAAAATCAAGAAAGTCCAGTTGCCTCCTGAAAAAGCATCTTTGGGACAATTATGACCCGGACGACTGAGAATCTCCATAGACAGTGAGAGACAATGCGGGATACTTAAGGCACTGGACTAGAAATCGGAAGACTGTCGGTTCTAGTCCCACCTTAGGCATGAAAGTCAACTGTGGTGACTTTGGGGTCAGTCCTTCTCTCTTGGTCCTAGTAAGGAGGCAATGCCAAACCACCAGCTTCCCATCATAGCTATCTGCAATTGCATTGACGCACGACCAAATGTGTGCAGCTGGGGCCTGCGCACACCTGCAACATATCGTGTAGATCTATCTATCTATCTATCTATCTATCTATCTATCTATCTATCTATCTATCTATCTATCTATCTATCTATCTATCTATCTATCTATCTATCTATCTATCTAATATAAAGGAGGCTGCACTTCAATGGTTAAGACGGCCTATTGGTATCTGAACAAAAATCTTTTTAACATTTATATTTTATTGTGTTTTTCTAATCTAGGTGAAATGTTAATATATACTGCAAGTCCATGTATGATATGCCATACGCTAAATAAATAAGTAAACAACCGCCCAATCAAGAAACTACCAGGAACACCTCCATCAACCCTGATAGGGCAAGCCACTAAGTATATAAAGAGAGAGCAAATTCCTCTCTCTTCTAGCACTGATGATGTTACCTAGTTGGGTCACGAAAAGTCTGCAAGAAAACCACCAAGCTCAGAGAGCACCAAGGACCCCTGAAGAGACAATGTTGTTGGATGATGGACCAAGTGGCCCCTTAGCTCCGGCTTTATTATTTATATAATAACAATGATATGCGTGTGTGTGTGTGTGTGTGTGTGTGTGTGTGTATGATAATACTATATAATTTATATCATGATTACATTTATCTGCCCCATCTTGACTAGAGGTTTAGAAAGCCCCTTTTAGCTTCCCAGTCAGTCAATATGGGCTGAGCAAGTGAAGCTGGAGGCAGCCGAGATTTCCTTCCCTTCACTTTCCCCTCGCCATTCTCCGCTCGCCTCTTTCCCCTCGCACTTTACATATGCCCAGAGGCACCGTGCACACTTAGAAGCAGCTGCCCGCCGGCCTCCCCGCCCGTCCCTTGTTTCTTCCATCCCTAAACCCTCCATTGCAGATTCACCCGCCTGGGATTGCCTCGATGCCTATGCTTTGCGACGTAAAACTGTGCCGAAAGAAATAGACCTTTTTAATGGGATTTTAAAGTTATTATCCTCTATCTTTATTAGTAACGCCTTATTAATGTTAATAGGGCGAAGGGAAGCAAGCCCTTTTGCTGCGACGCGGGGACACAAAAACATCACCTAATATTACTGAGGTTTCATTAATAAATACTACACTTAAAACTCCATTTAAAAGCTTTGTTTCTTTTTGTGGCTGCTCGGCTCACCTGCGGCAGTACGAGGCTTTTTTCCCTTCTTGCGGCAGCGTAGAGCAGAAAAGAGGACAGGAAGGTGCCGACGGATGACTAAAAGCAACGGACAAGAAGTCGGCCCTAATAGGAAGGTCGATTCCAAATGAACTGGGGGATGGCCAATCTGGACGGACGGGAGGTCGCCATGCCGAGAAGGTCTAGGTGTTAATGCTATGGGACGGAAAAACGTGCCCTCCTGTGGTCAAAAAGGGGTATTGCGGCCGCCGAAATAAATAAACCTTTTGAATGGGATTTTAAGGTTATTATTCTCTATCTTTATTATTAACGCCTTATTAATATTAATAGGGCGACGGGAGGCCCTTTTGCTGCGACCCTGGGGCAGAATAAGATAACCTAATATTAGTAAGGTTTTATTAATAAAGAATAATAAACTTAAAACGCCATTTAAAAGGTTTATTTCTTTTGGTGGCTGCTGTACCTGCTTGTCCCTTAGCGAGAGATGGCGCGGCCTTCAAAAAGGCCTATAATGATGAATTAAGGTTACTTTGATAGGTGCTAACTTTAAAGATAAACCTCACCAAACATACATAAATTTATTGCTGTGGTTAATATTAAAATGAGTGAGATTAGATTTTACCTTCGCTGCTAGTTTTGAAACTGACGCATTTATTAAAATGTTTTATGTCTACCTACATCACACCTATTTCTTCCATCTTCAAGGCGCTCTGCTCTGTCCCTCCTGACACCTGCGTGGGGATCTCAAAAATAACCCAGCGTTACTGGAATTTATATGCAACCTGGTGACAAGTTTCATCTGCCACCTGCTTGCTGCAAAGCTACCCGCTTACCTGTCTCTACATATAAGACCTCTTATTTTTGAACTGGGCTAATTTCTTGCTGCATCTTAGTTTCTAATCTTCCTAGTATGCCCATTCGTGAATATCGTTTCACTGGGGTGAAAAATAGACAGCTAGTCAATTGGGGTGGAAGGTGCCGTCCTAGAAATTGGGGGTGGGGGCTGAATTTTAGTACCACCTTAGGTATGAGAAACCAGCTTTGGGCCAATTCCTCTCCTAGTCAGCCTAAGTCTAACCCTAACCCTAGGGCTGTTGCTGCATGGCGAAAATAAGAGAAGGAAGGAGCATTAGATATATTTGCCGCCTTGAGTTATTTATAAGAAAATAACAAAGGCTGCATTAAAAAAATACGCAAAATTTAGAGCGGCTTTGGTCTAGTCGTGGTTAAGGCAGCAGACTAGAAAGTGGGAGGCTGTGAGTTCTAATCTTGCTTTTAGAGGCAGAAAAGTCATCTGGGTCAGTCACTCCAAAACCAGCTTTGGGCCAGTCACTCTCTCTCGGCCCTAGGAAGGAAGCAACGGCAAACCATTTGTCTGAAATGGTATAGGGTTGCCTGCCTAAGCAGGGGGTTGGACTAGAAGACCTCCAAGGTCCCTTCCAACTCGGTTATTCTATTCTAGACCGCAGTTGTGGGGAAAAAACCTTGAGCCATGAACGAAACGCGCAGGGATTTGTCCGGCCCAATGGCCAGAGTCGGACTAAGTGGAAAGCACCAAATAATATTAAGATAACAGCAATAAACTTATAACGCCCGGCTCCCTCCGTGATGTTACAAGAAGGGAGTGCGAACACAGGCAATTTGAGTTCATCCTGTGCAACGCGTGTCGTGGGAAGGGCAACTCCTAGTACCCACGCCGCCCATGAAAAGCGGCGTCGAGTCGGCAGATTCGGGGAAGCCTTCCCTGAACCCCGCCCTCACCTGGCCTTGATGCAAAGGCACAGCGCCGCCGGCTCCGACCTTTGGCCTTCTCCTTCGCCGCGGGACAGCCTTCTCGGGGCGACGCCGGGCTGTGACGCCATCAGAAGGCGCGTCCCCTATTTCGGCAGAGAAGCGGAAAGGCACCATAGAGGTAGGAAAGGAGAGCGGAGGACAGACTGGGCTTTCCGCTCTTGAAAACGTCGAACTTGGGAATCGCCATAGAAATGTAACAGAGAGCTCGGGTGGAAATGGTAGAACCAAGACTTCCGAGTTTGCTGGAGCATATATGGAGGAAGACTTTGGATTGGAGTTAAGGACGGAAAAAAGACAATGCAGAAATCTGGATTGTATTGGGGGCGCCCTATATAAAAGCCCCCCCGCAAAGGTGGAGTGTCACAGAGTGTTGCACATCCATTCCCAGCCAGCAGGGGACAAGTTTAATAATCCCTATAAGTCATCCAGCGTTTCTCAAACTGGGCAATTTTTGGGGACTTCAAGTCCCAGAATTCCCCAGCCTGCATGCAGTTTGCAGGTAACTAAATGGTTTATCCAGGGAAAGCAGGAACTGTATTAAATTGGACTCCAGGGTTGACCGAGTACACCACCTCCAAATTTGTGACGTCCCCTAAAATTTGCTGGCGACCCCCAAGAGATCGCAATAAATAAATAAAAACACAAACATATTTATTTAGCGTAATACACTCCGATAGTATCTTTTCACTAGCCTCCACTAGTTGTGACACTGCTTAGGTTTTACAAAAGCAGCCAAGGCCATTAAGTGATGCTCCAGTCAGAGCTGAAGAAGCTTCTTGTATGAGAAGCGAAACGTCTTCAAAGAAAATCAAGAAAATACAGTTGCCTCCTGAAAAAGCATCTTTGGGACAATTATGACCTGGATGACTGAGAATCTCCATAGACAGTGAGAGACAGTGCGGGATACTTAAGGCCTACAAAGACTTATTGAGACTTTGGTGCAAGAGATGAAGACAGCAGGCTGGAAAACAGGAGACTGTGAGTTCTAGCCTCCCTTGAACACAAAGCCATCTGATTGTTTTGAGAACATGATCTTTTTTGTTCCAGTTACATTTTGGAATGAGTACGTTCAAGATGGCAGCTAGCCTTTTAACCAGGCATTCTCCAAGTGCGTTAGGGGTGCACGCTTACACTATTCTCAGTGAACTATTGTTTTGTTGGGATTGGGGAATGACAGGGCGATTGGCTTGATACCAGTATACTATCTCATTTTCTTCTGCAGGCTGTGTCAGGCTCTTTTTTAAGTTCTGGAATCCTACACAGAAACCTTTGCTCAAGTGTGAAAATTTATGCCCAAATAGAGTTAGTAATCCAACATGTCAAGGAGAGCCAGACAGTAGAATGTTGTCTACTCTCCTAGCCTATTTTTTTTTTTTAAAGCTCCTTTCCCCCAATCTTTTACTTAAAAACAAGGAACGATCCACAGATAGTTTTGTTGAAAAAGTGACGACGATGTAAAGCTTTCGTATTACTGGGGGAAAAAATTAAAAGCCCTGATATTTGCAGACATAAAATTTATTTAAATTTTCATGCATTATGGTAGCTACAACTGTAGTCGTATGAATTTGAAGGACAGTCAACTTTGCTTCCTCCGTACAATGTAGCCTTACATGAAATGGACGTTCCACAGTTACAAAGGGGTAAAAAAAAAAAAAGGGGGGGGGAGCGGCAACATTTTAAATTTAGAGCTGCGTAAAATGACAGTTGTGTGACTGCCTAGTGTTTTTTTGGGTTTTTTTTAAGAAATGGGGCACCTTTATTCAACTTCAGGGCTGGCCAATCTTGGCAACTTTTAAGACCTGTGGACTTCAACTTCCAAAATTCCTCAGCCAGTCATGAAGAATTCTGGGAGATGAAGTTCACAGGTCTTAAAGTTGCCAAAGTTGGACGTGCCTGCTCTACATATAAGACCTCTTATTTTTGAACTGGGCTAATTTCTTGCTGCATCTTAGTTTCTAATCTTCCTAGTATGCCCGTTCGTGAATATCATTTCACTAGGGTGAAAAATTGACAGCTAGTCAATTGGGGTGGAAGGTGCCAGGCTAGAAATTGGGGGGCGGGGGGCTGAGTTTTAGTACCACCTTAGGTATGAGAAACCAGCTTTGGGCCAATTCCTCTCCTAGTCAGCCTAAGTCTAACCCTAACCCTAGGGTTGTTGCTGCATGGCGAAAATAAGAGAAGGAAGGAGCAATAGATATATTTGCCGCCTTGAGTTATTTATAAAAATAACAAAGGCTGGATCAAAAAAATACGCAAAGTTTAGAGCGGCTTTGGTCTAGTCGTGGTTAAGGCAGCAGACTAGAAAGTGGGAGGCTGTGAATTCTAATCTTGCTTTTAGAGGCAGAAAAGTCATCTGGGTCAGTCACTCCAAAACCAGCTTTGGGCCAGTCACTCTCTCTCGGCCCTAGGAAGGAAGCAACGGCAAACCGTTTGTCTGAAATGGTATAGGGTTGCCTGCCTAAGCAGGGGGTTGGACTAGAAGACCTCCGAGGTCCCTTCCAACTCGGTTATTCTACTCTAACCGCAGCTGGGGAGGGGGGGGGGAGAAACCTTGCCAAGAAAACCGCAGGGATTTGGTCAGGCAATGGCCAGGAGTCGAGACTAAGTGGAAAGCACCAAATAATATTAAGAACAGCAGCAATAACTTACTAAACGCCCGGCTCCCTCCGGTTCTGTTACTGGAAGGGAGTGCGAACCCAGGCAATTGAGTTCATCGGGCAACGCGTGTCGTGGGAACGCAACTCCTAGTACCCACGCCGCGCGGCAGATTCGGGGTCCCTTCCCTGAAGCCCCCGCCTCACCTGGCCTTGATCCAGAGGCAGCAGCGCCGCCGGCTCCACCTTTGCCTTCTCCGTGCTTCTCCTTCGCCGTGGGACAGCCTTCTCGGGGCGTCGCCGGCCTGTGACGCCATCAGAAGGCGCCTCCCCTATTTCGGCAGAGAAGCGGAAAGGCACCATAGAGGTAGGAAAGGAGAGCGGAGGGCAGACTGGGCTTTCTGCTCTGAAACCCTCGAACTTGGGAATCGCCATAGAAATGTAACAGAGAGCTCGGGTGGAAATGGTAGAGCGGCCGATAGAAACAAGACTTCCGAGTTTGCTGGAGCATATATGGAGGAAGGCTTTGGATTGGAGTTAAGGACGGAAAAAAGACAATGCAGAAATCTGGATTGTATTGGGGGCGCCCTATATAAAAGCCCCCCGCAAAGGTGGAGTGTCACAGAGTATTGCACATCCATTCCCAGCCAGCAGGGGACAAGTTTAATCCCTATAAGTCATCCAGCGTTTCTCAAACTTGGCAATTTTTGTGGACTTCAAGTCCCAGAATTCCCCAGCCTGCATGCAGTTTGCAGGTCACTAAATGGTTTAGCCAGGGAAAGCAGGAACTGTATTAAATTGGACTCCAGGGCTGACCGAGTACACCACCTCCAAATTTGTGACGTCCCCTAAAATTTGCTGGCAACCCCCAAGCGATCGCAATAAATAAATAAAAACACAAACGTATTTATTTAGCGTATGGCACAATACACTCCGATAGTATCTTTTCACTAGCCTCCACTAGTTGTGACACTGCTTAGGTTTTACAAAAGCAGCCAAGCGCCATTAAGTGAGCTCCAGTCAGAGATGTGAAAACTTCTTGTATGTAGAAAGAGAAACGTTCTTCAAAGAAAATCAAGAAAGTCCAGTTGCCTCGGAAAAAAAACATTCTGTGGACAATTATGACCCGGTGACTGAGAATCACTCCATAAGACAGTGAGAGACAATTGCTGGGATACTTAAGGCACTGGACTAGAAAATCGGAATGACTGTCGGTTTCTAGTCCCAACTTAGGCATGAAAGCTCAATCTGGTGACTTGGGGTCAGTCCTTCTCTCTTGTCCTAGTAAGGAGGCCAATGCAAAACCACAGATTACCATCATAGCTATCTGCAATTGCATTGACGCACGACCAAATGTGTGCAGCTGGGGCCTGCGCACACCTGCAACATATCGTGTAGATCTATCTATCTATCTATCTATCTATCTATCTATCTATCTATCTATCTATCTATCTATCTATCTATCTATCTATCTATCTATCTATCTATCTATCTATCTAATATAAAGGAGGCTGCACTTCAATGGTTAAGACGGCCTATTGGTATCTGAACAAAAATCTTTTTAACATTTATATTTTATTGTGTTTTTCTAATCTAGGTGAAATGTTAATATATACTGCAAGTCCATGTATGATATGCCATACGCTAAATAAATAAGTAAACAACCGCCCAATCAAGAAACTACCAGGAACACCTCCATCAACCCTGATAGGGCAAGCCACTAAGTATATAAAGAGAGAGCAAATTCCTCTCTCTTCTAGCACTGATGATGTTACCTAGTTGGGTCACGAAAAGTCTGCAAGAAAACCACCAAGCTCAGAGAGCACCAAGGACCCCTGAAGAGACAATGTTGTTGGATGATGGACCAAGTGGCCCCTTAGCTCCGGCTTTATTATTTATATAATAACAATGATATGCGTGTGTGTGTGTGTGTGTGTGTGTGTGTGTGTATGATAATACTATATAATTTATATCATGATTACATTTATCTGCCCCATCTTGACTAGAGGTTTAGAAAGCCCCTTTTAGCTTCCCAGTCAGTCAATATGGGCTGAGCAAGTGAAGCTGGAGGCAGCCGAGATTTCCTTCCCTTCACTTTCCCCTCGCCATTCTCCGCTCGCCTCTTTCCCCTCGCACTTTACATATGCCCAGAGGCACCGTGCACACTTAGAAGCAGCTGCCCGCCGGCCTCCCCGCCCGTCCCTTGTTTCTTCCATCCCTAAACCCTCCATTGCAGATTCACCCGCCTGGGATTGCCTCGATGCCTATGCTTTGCGACGTAAAACTGTGCCGAAAGAAATAGACCTTTTTAATGGGATTTTAAAGTTATTATCCTCTATCTTTATTAGTAACGCCTTATTAATGTTAATAGGGCGAAGGGAAGCAAGCCCTTTTGCTGCGACGCGGGGACACAAAAACATCACCTAATATTACTGAGGTTTCATTAATAAATACTACACTTAAAACTCCATTTAAAAGCTTGTGTTTCTTTTTGTGGCTGCTCGGCTCACCTGCGGCAGTACGAGGCTTTTTTCCCTTCTTGCGGCAGCGTAGAGCAGAAAAGAGGACAGGAAGGTGCCGACGGATGACTAAAAGCAACGGACAAGAAGTCGGCCCTAATAGGAAGGTCGATTCCAAATGAACTGGGGGATGGCCAATCTGGACGGACGGGAGGTCGCCATGCCGAGAAGGTCTAGGTGTTAATGCTATGGGACGGAAAAACGTGCCCTCCTGTGGTCAAAAAGGGGTATTGCAGCCGCCGAAATAAATACAACCTTTTGAATGGGATTTTAAGGTTATTATTCTCTATCTTTATTATTAACGCCTTATTAATATTAATAGGGCGACGGGAGGCCCTTTTGCTGCGACCCTGGGGCAGAATAAGATAACCTAATATTAGTAAGGTTTTATTAATAAAGAATAATAAACTTAAAACGCCATTTAAAAGGTTTATTTCTTTGGTGGCTGCTGCACCTGCTTGTCCCTTAGCGAGAGATGGCGCGGCCTTCAAAAAGGCCTATGATGATGAATTAAGGTTACTTTGATAGGTGCTAACTTTAAAGATAAACCTCACCAAACATATATAAATTTATTGCTATGGTTAATATTAAAAGGAGTGAGATTAGATTTTACCTTCGCTGCTAGTTTTGAAACTGACGCATTTATTAAAATGTTTTATGTCTACCTACATCACACCTATTTCTTCCATCTTCAAGGAGCTCTGCTCTGTCCCTCCTGACACCTGCGTGGGGATCTCAAAAATAACCCAGCGTTACTGGAATTTATATGCAAACTCGTGACAAGTTTCATCTGCCACCTGCTTGCTGCAAAGCTACCCGCTTACCTGTCTCTACATATAAGACCCCTTATTTTTGAACTGGGCTAATTTCTTGCTGCATCTTAGTTTCTAATCTTCCTAGTATGCCCATTCGTGAATATCATTTCACTGGGGTGAAAAATAGACAGCTAGTCAATTGGGGTGGAAGGTGCCAGGCTAGAAATTGGGGGTGGGGGCTGAGTTTTAGTACCACCTTAGGTATGAGAAACCAGCTTTGGGCCAATTCCTCTCCTAGTCAGCCTAAGTCTAACCCTAACCCTAGGGCTGTTGCTGCATGGCGAAAATAAGAGAAGGAAGGAGCATTAGATATATTTGCCGCCTTGAGTTATTTATAAGAAAATAACAAAGGCTGCATTAAAAAAATACGCAAAATTTAGAGCGGCTTTGGTCTAGTCGTGGTTAAGGCAGCAGACTAGAAAGTGGGAGGCTGTGAGTTCTAATCTTGCTTTTAGAGGCAGAAAAGTCATCTGGGTCAGTCACTCCAAAACCAGCTTTGGGCCAGTCACTCTCTCTCGGCCCTAGGAAGGAAGCAACGGCAAACCATTTGTCTGAAATGGTATAGGGTTGCCTGCCTAAGCAGGGGGTTGGACTAGAAGACCTCCAAGGTCCCTTCCAACTCGGTTATTCTATTCTAACCGCAGTTGGGGGAAAAAACCTTGCCAAGAAAACCGCAGGGATTTGGTCAGGCAATGGCCAGGAGTCGAGACTAAGTGGAAAGCACCAAATAATATTAAGAATAACAGCAATAACTTACTAAACGCCCGGCTCCCTCCGGTGATGTTACAAGAAGGGAGTGCGAACACAGGCAATTGAGTTCATCGGGCAACGCGTGTCGTGGGAACGCAACTCCTAGTACCCACGCCGCCCATGAAA
>JALGBA010002417.1:0-15987 GCA_023970755.1 Azemiops feae
GTTCCCCCCAGGTTGGGGAAGCCAAAAAACCATATGTTTTCCATCTGCGACCTCCCCCTGAGAAGTTAGCCCTGGTTGTATCTTGCATTTCTTGGCAAAAATCCAATAAAGCATGAAAATCCAATAAAGCATGAAAAGTCAAAATGTGAACCTGACCTCAAATTCGAAAAGTATACATATATTCATGTTCCCCCCAGGTTGGGGAAGCCGAAAGACCATGTATTTTCCATCTGCGACCTCCCCCTGACAAGTTAGCCCTGGTTGTATCTTCCATTTGTTGGCAAATATCCAATAAACCATGAAAAGTCAAAATGTGAACCGGACCTCAAATTCGAAAAGTACACATATATTCATGTTCCCCCCAGGTTGGGGAAGCAGAAAAACCATATGTTTTCCGTCTGCGACCTCCCCCTGAGAAGTTAGCCCTGGATGTATTTTTGTTGGGGAAAATCCAATAAAGCATGAAAATCCAATAAAGCATGAAAAGTCAAAATGTGAACCTGACCTCAAATTCGAAAAGTATACATATATTCATGTTCCCCCCAAGTTGGGGAATCCGAAAAACCAAATGTTATCCGTCTGCGACCTCCCCCTGAGAAGTCAGCCTTGTTTATCTTGCATTTCTTGGCAAAATCCATAAGCATGAGAAATAAAAAAACAATCAATAAAGTACATGAAATGTCAAAATGTGAACCTGACCTCATTCGAACAGTAATACATATTTCATGTTCCCCCAGGTTGGGGAAGCCGAAAAACCATATTGTTCAAGAGGCCACCTCCCCCTTAGAGTTAGCCCTGTTTTAATCTTCCATTTGTTTGCAATTATCCAATAAACTCATGAAAGTCAAAATTGAACCGGACCTCAAATTCGAAAAGTATAACATATTTCATGTTCCCCCTAGGTTGGGGAATCCGAAAAACCATATGTTTTTCCATCCTCGCGACCTCCGCCTGAGAAGTTAGCCCTGGTTGTATCTTGCATTTGTTGGCAAAAATCCAAGAAAGCATGAAAATCCAATAAAGCATGAAAAGTCAAAATGTGAACCTGACCTCAAATTCGAAAAGTATACATATATTCATGTTCCCCCCAGGTTGGGGAAGCCGAAAGACCATATGTTTTCCATCTGCGACCTCCCCCTGACAAGTTAGCCCTGGTTGTATCTTCCATTTGTTGGCAAATATCCAATAAACCATGAAAAGTCAAAATGTGAACCGGACCTCAAATTCGAAAAGACACCATGTAATTCATGTTCCCCCCCAAAGGGTGGGAATCAGAAAAACCATATGTTTTCGTCTGCTACACTCCCCCTGATAAGTAGCACTGGGATGATTTTGCATTTGTTGGGAAAAATCCAATAAAGGCATGAAAAGTTCCAGAATGTTAACTGACCTCAAATTTGAAAGTATACAATTCTATTCAGGTTCCCCCCATGTTGGGGAAGACAAGAAACCATATTGTTTTCCGTCTGCTGACCTCCCCCTGAGAAGTTATCCCCGGATGTATTTTTGCATTTTGTTTGGGAAAAATCCAATAAATCATGAAAGTCAAAATGTGAACCTGACCTCAAATTCGAAAAGTATACATATATTCATGTTCCCCCCAGGTTGGGGAATCCTAAAAAACATATGTTTTCCGTCTGCGACCTCCCCCTGAGAAGTTATCCCTGGTTGTATCTTGCATTTGTTGGCAAAAATCCAATAAAGCATGAAAATCCAATAAAGCATGAAAAGTCAAAATGTGAACCTGACCTCAAATTCGAAAAGTATACATATATTCATGTTCCCCCCAGGTTGGGGAATCCGAAAAAACATATTTTTTCCGTCTGCGACCCACTTCGCCCTGACAAGTTAGCCCTGGTTGTATCTTCCAATTGTTGGCAAATATCCAATAAACCATGAAAAGTCAAAATGTGAACCGGACCTCAAATTCGAAAAGTACACATATATTCATGTTCCCCCCAGGTTGGGGAAGCAGAAAAACCATATGTTTTCCGTCTGCGACCTCCCCCTGAGAAGTTAGCCCTGGATGTATTTTGCATTTGTTGGGAAAAATCCAATAAAGCATGAAAAGTCAAAATGTTAAACTGACCTCAAATTTGAAAAGTATACATATATTCAGGTTCCCCCCAGGTTGGGGAAGACAAGAAACCATTTGTTTTCAGTATGGGACCTCCCCTGAGAAGTTAGACCTGGATGTATCTTGAATTTGTTGGCAAAATTCCAATTAAGCATGAAAAGTCAAACTTTGACTTCAAATCTTAAAAGTATACATATATTCAGGTTCCCCCCAGGTTGGGGAATCCAGGAAACCGTGTGTTTTCCGGATGCGACCTCCTCCTGAGAAGTTAACCCAGGTCGTATCTTGCATTTGTTGGCAAAAATCCAATAAAGCATGAAAGGTCAAAATGTGAAACTGGCCTCAAATACGAAAAGTATACATATATTCAGGTTCCCCACTGGTTGGGGAAGCCGAAAAAACATTTGTTTTCCGGATGCGACCTCCCCCTCAGGAGTTAGCCCAGGATGTATCTTGCCATTGTTGGCAAATGTCCAATTAAGCATGAAAAGTCAAAATGTGAAGCTGACCTCAAATTTGAAAAGTATACATATATTCAGGTTCCCCCCAGGTTGGAGAAGACAAGAAACCATTTGTTAGACCTGGATGTATCTTGAATTTGTTGGCAAAAGTCCAATTAAGCATGAAAAGTCAAACTTTGACTTCAAATCTTAAAAGTATACATATATTCAGGTTCCCCGCAGATTGGGGAATCCAGGAAACCGTGTGTTTTCCGGATGCGACCTCCCCCTGAGAAGTTAGCCCAGGTCGTATCTTGCATTTGTTGGCAAAAATCCAATAAAGCATAAAAGGACAAAATGTGAAACTGACCTCAAATTTGAAAAGTATAGATATATTCAGGTTCCCCACAGGTTGGGGAAGGGGAAAAAAAATTTATTTTCTGGATGCGTACTCCCCCTCAGGAGTTAGCCCAGGTCGTATCTTGCATTTGTTGGCAAGAGTCCAATTAAATATGAAAAGTCAAAATGGGAAACTGACCTCAAATTCGAAAAGTATATATATATTCAGGTTCCCCACCGGTTGGGGAAGCCGAAAAAACAGTTGTTTTCCGTCTGCGACCTCCACCTGAGAAGTTAGCCCTGGTTGTATCTTGCATTTGTTGGCAAAAATCCAATAAAGCATGAAAATCCAATAAAGCATGAAAAGTCAAAAAGTGAACCTGACCTGAAATTCGAAAAGTATACATATATTCATGTTCCACCTAGGTTGTGGAAGCCGAAAAACCATACGTTTTCCATCTACGACCTCCCCCTGAGAAGTTAGCCCTGGTTGTACCTTGCATTTGTTGGCAAAAATCCAATAAAGCATGAAAAGTCAAAATGTGAACCTGACCCCAAATTCGAAAAGTATACATATATTCATGTTCCCCCTAGGTTGGGGAAGCCGAAAAACCATATGTTTTCCATCTGCGACCTCACCCTGAGAAGTTAGCCTTGGTTGTATCTTGCATTTCTTGGCAAAAATCCAATAAAGCATGAAAATCCAATAAAGCATGAAAAGTCAAAATGTGAACCTGACCTCAAATTCGAAAAGTATACATATATTCATGTTCCCCCCAGGTTGGGGAAGCCGAAAAACCATGTTTTCCATCTGCGACCTCCCCCTGAGAAGTTAGCCCAGGTTGTATCTTGCATTTGTTGGCAAAAATCCAATAAAGCATGAAAAGTCAAAATGTGAACCTGACCTCAAATTCGAAAAGTATACATATATTCATGTTCCCCCCAGGTTGGGGAAGCCGAAAAACCGTATGTTTTCCGTCTGCGACCTCCCCCTGAGAAGTTAGCCCTGGATGTATTTTGCATTTGTTGGGAAAAATCCAATAAAGCATGAAAAGTCAAAATGTTAAACTGACCTCAAATTTGAAAAGTATACATATATTCAGGTTCCCCCCAGGTTGGGGAAGACAAGAAACCATTTGTTTTCAGTATGGGACCTCCCCCTGAGAAGTTAGACCTGGATGTATCTTGAATTTGTTGGCAAAAGTCCAATTAAGCATGAAAAGTCAAACTTTGACTTCAAATCTTAAAAGTATACATATATTCAGGTTCCCCCCAGGTTGGGGAATCCAGGAAACCGTGTGTTTTCCGGATGCGACCTCCTCCTGAGAAGTTAGCCCAGGTCGTATCTTGTATTTGTTGTCAAAAATCCAATAAAGCATGAAAGGTCAAAATGTGAAACTGGCCTCAAATACGAAAAGTATACATATATTCAGGTTCCCCACTGGTTGGGGAAGCCAAAAAAACATTTGTTTTCCGGATGCGACCCCCCCTCAGGAGTTAGCCCAGGATGTATCTTGCCATTGTTGGCAAATGTCCAATTAAGCATGAAAAGTCAAAATGTGAAGCTGACCTCAAATTTGAAAAGTATACATATATTCAGGTTCCCCCCAGGTTGGGGAAGACAAGAAACCATTTGTTAGACCTGGATGTATCTTGAATTTGTTGGCAAAAGTCCAATTAAGCATGAAAAGTCAAACTTTGACTTCAAATCTTAAAAGTATACATATATTCAGGTTCCCCCCAGGTTGGGGAATCCAGGAAACCGTGTGTTTTCCGGATGCGACCTCCCCCTGAGAAGTTAGCCCAGGTCGTATCTTGCATTTGTTGGCAAAAATCCAATAAAGCATAAAAGGACAAAATGGTGAACTGACTCTCAAATTTGAAAGTATAGATAATATTCAAGTTCCCCACAGTTGGGGAAGTGGTAAAAAAATTGTTTTCCGGATGCGCACTTCCCTCCTTCAGAGTTAGCCCAGGTCGTATCTTTGCAATTTGTTGGCAGAGTCCAATTAAATATAAAAGTAAAAGTTGGACTGACCTCAAATTCGAAGTATATAATATTATTCAGGTTCCCCCACCGTTGGGAGCGAAAACAGTTGTTTTCCTGTCTGCGAACCCTCACCTGAGAAGGTTGAGGCCCTGGTTGTATCTTGCATTTGTTGGCAAAATCCAATAAAGCATGAAAATCCAATAAAGCATGAAAAGTCAAAAAGTGAACCTGACCTGAAATTCGAAAAGTATACATATATTCATGTTCCACCTAGGTTGTGGAAGCCGAAAAACCATATGTTTTCCATCTACGACCTCCCCCTGAGAAGTTAGCCCTGGTTGTACCTTGCATTTGTTGGCAAAAATCCAATAAAGCATGAAAAGTCAAAATGTGAACCTGACCCCAAATTCGAAAAGTATACATATATTCATGTTCCCCCTAGGTTGGGGAAGCCGAAAAACCATATGTTTTCCATCTGCGACCTCACCCTGAGAAGTTAGCCTTGGTTGTATCTTGCATTTCTTGGCAAAAATCCAATAAAGCATGAAAATCCAGTAAAGCATGAAAAGTCAAAATGTGAACCGGACCTCAAATTCGAAAAGTATACATATATTCATGTTCCCCCTAGGTTGGGGAAGCCGAAAAACCATATGTTTTCCGTCTGCGACCTCCCCCTGAGAAGTTAGCCCTGGTTGTATCTTGCATTTCTTGGCAAAAATCCAATAAAGCATGAATCCAATAAAGCATGAAAAGTCAAAAATGGAACCTGAACCTCAAATTCGAAAGTATCAGATATTCATGTTTCCCCCAGTTTGGGGAAGCCAAAACATGATGTCTTCCAGCTCGACCTCCCCTGAGAAGTTAGCCCAGGTTTGTATCTTGCATTTGTTGGCAAAATCCCATAAAGTATGAAAGTCAAATGTGATGCCTGACCTCAAATTCGAAAAGTATACATATATTCATGTTCCCCCCAGGTTGGGGAAGCCGACAAACCGTATGTTTTCCGTCTGCGACCTCCCCCTGAGAAGTTAGCCCTGGATGTATTTTGCATTTGTTGGCAAAAATCCAATAAAGCATGAAAAGTCAAAATGTGAACCTGACCTCAAATTCTAAAACTATACATATATTCATGTTCCCCCTAGGTTGGGGAAGCCGAAAAACCAAATGTTTTCCGTCTGCGACCTCCCCCTGCGAAGTCAGCGTTGCTTGTATCTTGCATTTCTTGGCAAAAATCCAATAAAGCATGAAAATCCAATAAAGCATGAAAAGTCAAAATGTGAACCTGACCTCAAATTCTAAAACTATACATATATTCATGTTCCCCCCAGGTTGGGGAAGCCGAAAAACCATATGTTTTCCATCTGCGACCTCCCCCTGAGAAGTTAGCCCTGGTTGTATCTTCCATTAGTTGGCAAATATCCAATAAACCATGAAAAGTCAAAATGTGAACCGGACCTCAAATTCTAAAAGTATACATATATTCATGTTCCCCCTAGGTTGGGGAAGCTGAAAAACCAAATGTTTTCCGTCTGCGACCTTTCTTTTCTTGATTCCCCTGCAGAATTAGTCCTTGGTTGTACTTGCATTGCCTTGGCAAAAAAGCCGATAAAGCATGAAAATCCCATAAAGCATGAAAAGTTCAAATGTGGAACCGACCTCAAATTCGAAAAGTATACAGATATTCATGTTCCCACCTATTTGGGAAGCCGAAAAATAACACATATGTTTTCCGTCTGCGAACCTCCCCCTGAGAAGTTAGCCCTGGTTTTTCTCTTTGCATTTCTTGGCGACAAAATCCATAAAGCAATGAAATCCGATAAGCATGGAAAAGTCAAAATGTGACCGGACCTCAAATTCGAAAAGTATCCATATATTCATGTTCCCCCAGGTTTGGGAAGCCAAAAACCGTTCTTCCATCTGCCGACTCCCCCTGAGAAGTTAGCCCAGGTTGTATCTTGCATTTGTTGGCAAAAATCCAATAAAGCATGAAAAGTCAAAATGTGAACCTGACCTCAAATTCGAAAAGTATACATATATTCATGTTCCCCCCAGGTTGGGGAAGCCGAAAAACCATATGTTTTCCGTCTGCGACCTCCCCCTGAGAAGTTAGCCCTGGATGTATTTTGCATTTGTTGGGAAAAATCCAATAAAGCATGAAAAGTCAAAATGTTAAACTGACCTCAAATTTGAAAAGTATACATATATTCAGGTTCCCCCCAGGTTGGGGAAGACAAGAAACAATTTGTTTTCAGTATGGGACCTCCCCCTGAGAAGTTAGACCTGGATGTATCTTGAATTTGTTGGCAAAAGTCCAATTAAGCATGAAAAGTCAAACTTTGACTTCAAATCTTAAAAGTATACATATATTCAGGTTCCCCCCAGGTTGGGGAATCCAGGAAACCGTGTGTTTTCCGGATGCGACCTCCTCCTGAGAAGTTAGCCCAGGTCGTATCTTGCATTTGTTGGCAAAAATCCAATAAAGCATAAAAGGACAAAATGTGAAACTGACCTCAAATTTGAAAAGTATAGATATATTCAGGTTCCCCACAGGTTGGGGAAGGGGAAAAAAAATTTGTTTTCTGGATGGGAACTCCCCCTCAGGAGTTAGCCCAGGTCGTATCTTGCATTTGTTGGCAAGAGTCCAATTAAATATGAAAAGTCAAAATGTGAAACTAACCTCAAATTCGAAAAGTATATATATATTCAGGTTCCCCACCGGTTGGGGAAGCCGAAAAAACAGTTGTTTTCCGTCTGCGACCTCCACCTGAGAAGTTAGCCCTGGTTGTATCTTGCATTTGTTGGCAAAAATCCAATAAAGCATGAAAATCCAATAAAGCATGAAAAGTCAAAAAGTGAACCTGACCTGAAATTCGAAAAGTATACATATATTCATGTTCCACCTAGGTTGTGGAAGCCGAAAAACCATACGTTTTCCATCTACGACCTCCCCCTGAGAAGTTAGCCCTGGTTGTACCTTGCATTTGTTGGCAAAAATCCAATAAAGCATGAAAAGTCAAAATGTGAACCTGACCCCAAATTCGAAAAGTATACATATATTCATGTTCCCCCTAGGTTGGGGAAGCCGAAAAACCATATGTTTTCCATCTGCGACCTCACCCTGAGAAGTTAGCCTTGGTTGTATCTTGCATTTCTTGGCAAAAATCCAATAAAGCATGAAAATCCAGTAAAGCATGAAAAGTCAAAATGTGAACCGGACCTCAAATTCGAAAAGTATACATATATTCATGTTCCCCCTAGGTTGGGGAAGCCGAAAAACCATATGTTTTCCGTCTGCGACCTCCCCCTGAGAAGTTAGCCCTGGTTGTATCTTGCATTTCTTGGCAAAAATCCAATAAAGCATGAAAATCCAATAAAGCATGAAAAGTCAAAATGTGAACCTGACCTCAAATTCGAAAAGTATACATATATTCATGTTCCCCCCAGGTTGGGGAAGCCAAAAAACCATATGTCTTCCATCTGCGACCTCCCCCTGAGAAGTTAGCCCAGGTTGTATCTTGCATTTGTTGGCAAAAATCCAATAAAGCATGAAAAGTCAAAATGTGAACCTGACCTCAAATTCGAAAAGTATACATATATTCATGTTCCCCCCAGGTTGGGGAAGCCGACAAACCGTATGTTTTCCGTCTGCGACCTCCCCCTGAGAAGTTAGCCCTGGATGTATTTTGCATTTGTTGGGAAAAATCCAATAAAGCATGAAAAGTCAAAATGTGAACCTGACCTCAAATTCTAAAACTATACATATATTCATGTTCCCCCTAGGTTGGGGAAGCCGAAAAACCAAATGTTTTCCGTCTGCGACCTCCCCCTGCGAAGTCAGCGTTGCTTGTATCTTGCATTTCTTGGCAAAAATCCAATAAAGCATGAAAATCCAATAAAGCATGAAAAGTCAAAATGTGAACCTGACCTCAAATTCTAAAACTATACATATATTCATGTTCCCCCCAGGTTGGGGAAGCCGAAAAACCATATGTTTTCCATCTGCGACCTCCCCCTGAGAAGTTAGCCCTGGTTGTATCTTCCATTAGTTGGCAAATATCCAATAAACCATGAAAAGTCAAAATGTGAACCGGACCTCAAATTCTAAAAGTATACATATATTCATGTTCCCCCTAGGTTGGGGAAGCTGAAAAACCAAATGTTTTCCGTCTGCGACCTTCCCCTGAGAAGTTAGCCTTGGTTGTATCTTGCATTGCTTGGCAAAAAACCAATAAAGCATGAAAATCCAATAAAGCATGAAAAGTCAAAATGTGAACCGGACCTCAAATTCGAAAAGTATACATATATTCATGTTCCCCCCAGGTTGGAGAAGCCGAAAAACCATATGTTTTCCATCTGCGACCTCCCCCTGAGAAGGTAGCCCTGGTTGTATCTTGCATTTGTTGGCAAAAATCCAATAAAGCATGAAAAGCCAATATGTCAACCTAACCTCAAATTCGAAAAGTAATACAATATACTCATGTTCCCCCAGGTTGGGGAAGCCAAAAAACCCATATGTCCTCCATCTGCACCTCCCCCTGAGAATTATCCCATGTTGTAGCTTGCATTTGTTGGCAAAAATCCAATAAAGCATGAAAAGTCAAAATGTGAACCTGACCTCAAATTCGAAAAGTATACATATATTCATGTTCCCCCCAAGTTGGGGAATCCGAAAAACCAAATGTTTTCCGTCTGCGACCTCCCCCTGAGAAGTCAGCCTTGGTTGTATCTTGCATTTGTTGGGAAAAATCCAATAAAGCATGAAAAGTCAAAATGTTAAACTGACCTCAAATTTGAAAAGTATACATATATTCAGGTTCCCCCCAGGTTGGGGAAGACAAGAAACCATTTGTTTTCAGTATGGGACCTCCCCCTGAGAAGTTAGACCTGGATGTATCTTGAATTTGTTGGCAAAAGTCCAATTAAGCATGAAAAGTCAAACTTTGACTTCAAATCTTAAAAGTATACATATATTCAGGTTCCCCCCAGGTTGGGGAATCCAGGAAACCGTGTGTTTTCCGGATGCGACCTCCTCCTGAGAAGTTAGCCCAGGTCGTATCTTGCATTTGTTGGCAAAAATCCAATAAAGCATAAAAGGACAAAATGTGAAACTGACCTCAAATTTGAAAAGTATAGATATATTCAGGTTCCCCACAGGTTGGGGAAGGGGAAAAAAAAATTGTTTTCTGGATGCGAACTCCCCCTCAGGAGTTAGCCCAGGTCGTATCTTGCATTTGTTGGCAAGAGTCCAATTAAATATGAAAAGTCAAAATGTGAAACTGACCTCAAATTCGAAAAGTATATATATATTCAGGTTCCCCACCGGTTGGGGAAGCCGAAAAAACAGTTGTTTTCCGTCTGCGACCTCCCCCTGAGAAGTTAGCCCTGGTTGTATCTTGCATTTCTTGGCAAAAATCCAATAAAGCATGAAAATCCAATAAAGCTGAAGTCAAAGTGAAACCTGACCTCAAATTTCGAAAGTATACATATATTTCATGTTCCCCCGGTTTGGGGAAGCCAAAAACCATATGTCTTCCCATACTGCGACCTCCCCTTGAGAGTTAGCCCAGGGTTATTTGCATTTGTTGCAAAAATCCAATAAAGCCATGAAAAGCCAAAATGTGAACCTGACTCAAATTCGAGAAAGTATACATATATTCATGTTCCCCAGGTTTGGGGAAGCCGAAACCCGTATGGTTTTTCCGTCTGCGACCTCCCCTGAAAGTTAGCCCTGATGTATTTTGCATTTCTTTGCAAAATCCAATAAAGCATGAAAATCCAATAAAGCATGAAAAGTCAGAAATGTGACCTGACCTCAAATTCTAAAGTAACATATATTCAGGTTCCCCCCAGGTTGCGGAAGCCAAAAAACCATATATTTTCCGGATGCGACCTCCCCATCAGGAGTTAGCCCAGGTCGTATCTTGCATTTGTTGGCAAAAGTCCAATTAAGCATGAAAACTCAAAATGTTAAACTGACCTCAAATTCGAAAAGTATACATATATTCAGGTTCGCCCCAGGTTGGGGAAGCCAAAAAACCATATGTTTTCCGGATGCGACCTCCCCCTGAGAAGTTAGCACAGGATGTATCTTGCATTTGTTGGCAAAAATCCAATAAAGCATGAAAAGTCAAAATGTGAAACTGACCTCAAATTCGAAAAGCATACATATATTCAGGTTCCCCACCAGTTGGCGAAGCCGAAAAACCATGTATTTTACGGATGCAACCTACTCCTGAGAAGTTAGCCCAGGTCGTATCTTGCATTTGTTGGCAAAAATCCAATAAAGCATGAAAGGTCAAAATGTGAAACTGGCCTCAAATACGAAAAGTATACATATATTCACGTTCCCCCCAGGTTGGGGAAGACAAGAAACCATTTGTTTTCAGTATGGGACCTTCCCCTGAGAAGTTAGACCTGGATGTATCTTGAATTTGTTGGCAAAAGTCCAATTAAGCATGAAAAGTCAAACTTTGACTTCAAATCTTAAAAGTATACATATATTCAGGTTCCCCACTGGTTGGGGAAGCCGAAAAAACATTTGTTTTCCGGATGCGACCCCCCCTCAGGCGTTAGCCCAGGATGTATCTTGCCATTGTTGGCAAATGTCCAATTAAGCATGAAAAGTCAAAATGTGAAGCTGACCTCAAATTTGAAAAGTATACATATATTCAGGTTCCCCCCAGGTTGGGGAAGACAAGAAACCATTTGTTAGACCTGGATGTATCTTGAATTTGTTGGCAAAAGTCCAATTAAGCATGAAAAGTCAAACTTTGACTTCAAATCTTAAAAGTATAAATATATTCAGGTTCCCCCCAGGTTGGGGAATCCAGGAAACCGTGTGTTTTCTGGATGCGAACTCCCCCTCAGGAGTTAGCCCAGGTCGTATCTTGCATTTGTTGGCAAGAGTCCAATTAAATATGAAAAGTCAAAATGTGAAACTGACCTCAAATTCGAAATGTATATATATATTCAGGTTCCCCACCGGTTGGGGAAGCCGAAAAAACAGTTGTTTTCCGTCTGCGACCTCCACCTGAGAAGTTAGCCCTGGTTGTATCTTGCATTTGTTGGCAAAAATCCAATAAAGCATGAAAATCCAATAAAGCCTGAAAAGTCAAAATGTGAACCTGAAATCAAATTCGAAAAGTATACATATATTCATGTTATCCCCCCAGGTTGGTTAATCCGAAAAACCATATGTTTTCCGTCTGCGACCTCCGCCTGAGTAGTTAGCCCTGGTTGTATCTTGCATTTGTTGGCAAAAATCCAATAAAGCATGAAAATCCAATAAAGCATGAAAAGTCAAAATGTGAACCTGAAATCAAATTCGAAAAGTATACATATATTCATGTTATCCCCAGGTTGGTTAATCCGAAAAACCATATGTTTTCCGTCTGCGACCTCCACCTGAGAAGTTAGCCCTGGTTGTATCTTGCATTTGTTGGCAAAAATCCAATAAAGCATGAAAATCCAATAAAGCATGAAAAGTCAAAATGTGAACCGGACCTCATATTCGAAAAGTATACATATATTCATGTTCCCCCCAGGTTGGGGAATCCGAAAAACCATATGTTTTCCTTATGCGACCTCCGCCTGAGTAGTTAGCCCTGGTTGTATCTTGCATTTGTTGGGAAAAATCCAATAAAGCATGAAAAGTCAAAATGTGAACCTGACCTCAAATTCGAAAAGTATACATATATTCATGTTCCCCCCAGGTTGGGGAAGCCGAAAAACCATGTTTTCCATCTGCGACCTCCCCCTGAGAAGTTAGCCTTGGTTGTATCTTGCATTTCTTGGCAAAAATCCAATAAAGCATGAAAATCCAATAAAGCATGAAAAATCAAAATGTGAAACTGACCACAAATTCGAAAAGTATACATATATTCATGTTCCCCCCAGGTTGGGGAAGCCAAAAAACCATATGTTTTCCATTTGCGACCTCCCCCTGAGAAGTTAGCCCTGGTTGTATCTTACATTTGTTGGCAAAAATCCAATAAAGCATGAAAAGTCAAAATGTGAACCTGACCTCAAATTCGAAAAGTATACATATATTCATGTTCCCCCTAGGTTGGGGAAGCCGAAAAACCAAATGTTTTCCGTCTGCGACCTCCCCCTGAGAAGTCAGCCTTGGTTGTATCTTGCATTTGTTGGCAAAAATACAATAAAGCATGAAAATCCAATAAAGCATGAAAAGTCAAAATGTGAACCGGACCTCATATTCGAAAAGTATACATATATTCATGTTCCCCCCAGGTTGGGGAAGCCGAAAAACCATATGTTTTCCGTCTGCGACCTCCCTCTGAGAAGTTAGCCGTGGATGTATTTTGCATTTGTTGGGAAAAATCCAATAAAGCATGAAAAGTCAAAATGTGAACCTGACCCCAAATTCGAAAAGTATACATATATTCATGTTCCCCCTAGGTTGGGGAAGCCGAAAAACCATATGTTTTCCATCTGCGACCTCACCCTGAGAAGTTAGCCTTGGTTGTATCTTGCATTTCTTGGCAAAAATCCAATAAAGCATGAAAATCCAGTAAAGCATGAAAAGTCAAAATGTGAACCGGACCTCAAATTCGAAAAGTATACATATATTCATGTTCCCCCTAGGTTGGGAAGCCGAAACAAAAACCATATGTTTCCCGTCTTCGACCTCCCCCTGAGAAGTTAGCCCTGGTTGTATCTTGCATTTGTTGGCAAAAATCCAATAAAGCATGAAAATCCAATAAAGCATGAAAAGTCAAAATGTGAACCTGACCTCAAATTCGAAAAGTATACATATATTCATGTTCCCCCCCGGTTGGGGAATCCGAAACACCATACGTTTTCCATCTGCGACCTCCCCCTGAGAAGTTAGCCCTGGTTGTATCTTGCATTTGTTGGCAAAAATCCAATAAAGCATGAAAAGTCAAAATGTGAACCTGACCTCAAATTCGAAAAGTATACATATTCATGTTCCACCCAGGTTGGGGAATCCGAAAAACCATATGTTTTCCATCTGCGACCTCCCCCTGAGAAGTTAGCCCTGGTTGTATCTTGCATTTGTTGGAAAAATCCAATAAAGCATGAAAATCCAATAAAGCATGAAAAGTCAAAATGTGAACCTGACGTCAAATTCGAAAAGTATACATATATTCATGTTCCCCCCAGGTTGGGGAATCCGAAAAACCATATGTTTTCCACCTGCGACCTCCCCCTGAGAAGTTAGCCCTGGTTGTATCTTGCATTTGTTGGCAAAAATCCAATAAAGCATGAAAAGTCAAAATGTGAACCTGACCTCAATTTCGAAAAGTATACATATTCATGTTCCACCCAGGTTGGGGAAGCCGAAAAACCATATGTTTGCCGTATGCAACCTCCCCCTGAGAAGTTAGCCCTGGATGTATCTTGCATTTGTTGGCAAAATTCCAATTCAGCATGGAAAGTCAAAATTTTAAACTGACTTCAACTGTTAAAAGTATACATATATTCATGTTCCCCCCAGGTTGGGGAATCCGAAAAACCATATGTTTTTTATCTGCGACCTCCCCCTGAGAAGGTAGCCTTGGTTGTATCTTGCATTTGTTGGCAAAAATCCAATAAAGCATGAAAAGTCAAAATGTGAAACTGACCTCAAATTCGAAAAGTATACATATATTCATGTTCCCCCCAGGTTGGGGAAGCCGAAAAACCATATGTTTTCCGTCTGCGACCTCCCCCTGAGACGTTAGCCCTGGTTGTATCTTGCATTTGTTGGAAAAAATCCAATAAAGCATGAAAAGTCAAAATGTGAAACTGACTTCAAATTAGAAAAGTATACATATATTCAGGTTCCCCACCAGTTGGGGAAGCCGAAAAACCATATGTTTTCCATCTGCGACCTCCCCCTGAGACGTTAGCCCTGGTTGTATCTTGCATTTGTTGGCAAAAATACAATAAAGCATGAAAATCCAATAAAGCATGAGAAGTCAAAATGTGAACCTGACCTCAAATGCGAAAAGTATACATATATTCATGTTCCCCCCAGGTTGGGGAATCCGAAAAACCATATGTTTTCCATCTGCGACCTCCCCCTGAGAAGTTAGCCCTGGATGTATCTTGCATTTGTTGGCAAAATTCCAATTCAGCATGGAAAGTCAAAATTTTAAACTGACTTCAACTCTTAAAAGTATACATACATTCAGGTTTCCCCCAGGTTGGGGAAGCCGAAAAACCATACGTTATCCGGATGCGACCTCCCCATGAGAAGTTAGCCGAGGTCATATGCATTTGTTGGCAAATATCCAATTAAGCATAAAAAGTCAAAATGTGAACCTGACCTCAAATTCGAAAAGTATACATATATTCAGGTTCCCCACCAGTTAGGGAAGCCGAAAAACCATATGTTTTCCGGATGCGACCTCCCCCTGAAAAGTTAGCCCTGGTTGTATCTTGCATTTGTTGGCAAAAATCCAATAAAGCATGAAAATCCAATAAAGCATGAAAAGTCAAAATGTGAACCTGACCTCAAATTCGAAAAGTATACATATATTCATGTTCCCCCCAGGTTGGGGAATCCGAAAAACCATATGTTTTCCGTCTGCGACCTCCCCCTGAGAAGTTAGCCCTGGTTGTATCTTGCATTTGTTGGCAAAAATCCAATAAAGCATGAAATTCCAATAAAGCATGAACAGTCAAAATGTGAACCTGACCTCAAATTCGAAAAGTATACATATATTCATGTTCCCCCCAGGTTGGGGAAGCCGAAAAAACATATGTTTTCCGGATGCGACCTCCCCCTGAGTAGTTAGCCCTGGATGTTTCTTGCATTGTAGGAAAAAAATCCAATAAAGCATGAAAAGTCAAAATGTGAACCTGACCTCAAATCCGAAAAGTATACATATATTCATGTTCCCCCCAGGTTGGGGAATCCGAAAAACCATATGTTTTCCGTCTGCGACCTCCCCCTGAGAAGTTAGCCCTGGTTGTATCTTGAATTTGTTGGCAAGAATCCAATAAAGCATGAAAATCCAATAAAGCATGAAAAGTCAAAATGTGAACCTGACCTCAAATTCGAAAAGTATACATATATTCATGTTCCCCCAAGGTTGGGGAATCCGAAAAAACGTATGTTTTCCGTCTTTGACCTCCCCCTGAGAAGTTAGCCCTGTTTGTATCTTGCATTTGTT
>JALGBA010002418.1:0-7500 GCA_023970755.1 Azemiops feae
TCCTCCTTCTCCTCCTCTTCTTGTCCTCTTCCTCCTCCCTCTCCTCCTCCTCCCTCTCCTCCTCCTCCCTCTCCTCCTCCTCCTCTCTTCTCGTCTTCCCTCTTTTTCTCCTCTTCCTTCTCCTTCTCCTCTTCCTCTTCCTTCTTCTCTTCTTTCTCCTCCTCCCTCTTCTTCTCCTTCTCCTCTTCCTCCTCCTCCTTCTCCTCTTCCTCCTCCTTCTCCTCCTCTTCCTTCTTCTTGTCTTCTTCCTCCCCCCTCTCCTCCTCCTCCCTCTCCTCCTCCTCTTCCTCCTCCTCCTCCCCTCCTCCTCCACCTCCTCATCCTATTCCCTCTTCTTCCTTCTCCTCTATTCTGCCCCTCCTCTTCTCCCTCCTCCCTCTCCTCCTCCTCCTCCTCCATCTCTATTCTCCTCCTCTTCCTCCTCCTCCCTCCTCTTCCTCCTCCTCCCCTCCCCTTCCCTTTTCTCCTCCTCCTCCCTTTCCACTATTCCTCCTCCTCCTCCTCTATTCTGCCCCTCCTCTTCTCCCTCCTCCCTCCTCTTTCTCCTCCTCCCCCTCCCCTTCCCTTTTCTCCTCCTCCTCCTCCTCTATTCTGCCCCTCCTCTTCTCCCTCCTCCTCCCTCTTCCTTCTCCTCCTCCCTTTCTACTATTCCTCCTCCTCCCCCCTCTTCCTCCTCCTCTTCCTCCATCACTATTCTCTTCTTCCTCCTCCTCCCTTTCCACTATTCCTCCTCCTCCCCCTCCATCTCTATTCTCCTCCTCCTCTTCTCCCTCCTCCCTCTTCCTCCTCCTCCTCCTCTCTCCTTCCTCCTCCTCCTCCTCCATCGCTATTCTCCTCCTCTTCTTTCTTCTTCCTCCTCCTCCCTCCTCTTCCTCCTCCTCCCCCTCCTCTTCTTCCTCCTCCTCCCTCTTCCTTCTCCCTTTCCACTATTCCTCCTCCTCCTCCTCCTCTTCCCTCATATCCTAGGAGCCAGGTTGGCTGAGAAGCGAAAAGGCTTCTCCAACAGAGCAGAGCCTGCATGAAGACCAGGGGATCGCTGGAGAGCTGTTCCCACGATCCCGGTCCTCCCGCCACCAGGGCGAGGGGACGTCCACGGAAGGAGTTTCACCATGCAAAAAAAAAAAAAAAAAAAAAGGTGCCCAGAAAAGGTGATATATAAGAAATTGCCTTGTGGGGTTGAAGTCTACTTTAATCAGCAGACATCACTGGTGTCTTCTTCAACACTTTAAAAAGAAGTTTTTTTTTGTTTTAACAGGTTTCAGGAGCTGAAGGTTTGGACAAAGTCTTCTCAAAAAGCACTTACTTTGTGGGAGAGAAGGAAAGAAAGGATTGTCTGGGTGTAGAAACGTTTCTACATATCTTCCTCTCTCTCTCTTTCCTTCCTTCCTTCCTTCCTCCCTTCCTCCCTCCCTCCCTCCCCTGCTCTCATCTCTTTTTCCTCCCTCCCTCTGTTCCATCCATCCATTCCTTCCTTCCCTTTTCCTCCCTCCCTCCCTCCCTCCATTCCTTCCTTCCCTCCTTCCCTTCTTTTCCTCCCTCCCTCCTTCCTACTTGTCTTCTCTCCTTCCCTCTTCTCCCCCTCGCCCCCTCCCTCCCTCCCTTCCCTCCCTCCCTCTCTTCCCTTCCTTCCCTTCTTTTCCTCCCTCCCTCCATTCCTTCCCTCCCTCCCTCTTTCCTTCCTTCCCTTCTTTTCCTCCCTCCCTCCTTCCTACTTGTCTTCTTTCCTTCCCTCTCTTCTCCCCCTCCCTGGCTCCCTCCCTCCCTCTCTTCCCTTCCTTCCCTTCTTTTCCTCCCTCCCTCCCTCTTTCCTACTTGTCTTCTTTCCCTCCTTCTCTTCTCCCCCTCCCCCTCCCTCCTTCCCTTCCCCTTCCTTCCTTCCTTCCCTTCCTTCCTGCCTTCTTTCCCAAAACCAACCTTAGCACACTTGCTAAAATTACACATTGATTTACATAAGACAGCGCCCTTTCCAGACCAGTAATAATAAATTATGTGCTCATGGGATGGATGCTGCATGCTTCATTTATTTTTACATCCACTTCCATTATTTAACAAACAAGCCACATCAATCTAATTGTCCATTTAATGGAGCTGAAAACATATTGACCGCTCTGGAAAACCCACCCACCCACCCCAAACCATTCAGTCCGGTCTGCCCGATTCCTTCATGCTTGCAAAGTCAAATGCTCCCCCTCAGATGACCTGGGGGAGTCCCAGAGGCAAAGGGGGGGGGGGAGAGAACTGGCCATGTTAAAGGACCTGGGCTTTTACGAAATATTTAAAACAAGAAAGGGACCCGTTTCCTAAGAAAACTGGCCCTTGCAGGGTTAATAATAATAATAATAATAATAATAATAATAATAATAATAATAATAATAATAATAATAATAATAATAATAATAATAATAATAATAATAATAAAAAGTTGGAAGGGACCTTGGAGGTCATCTAGTCCAACCCCCCGCTCAGGCAGGAAACCCTATCCCATTTCAGACAAACGGCTGTCCAGTCTCTTCTTAAAAACTTCCAGTGTTGGAGCATTCACCGCTTCTGGAGGCAGGTTGTTCCACTGGTTAATTGTTCGCACTGTCAGGACGTTTCTCCTTAGTTCCAGGTTGCTTCTCTCCTTGATTAGTTTCCATCCGTTGCTTCTTGTCCTGCCTTCAGGCGCTTTGGAGAATAGCTTGACTCCCTCTTCTTTGGGGCAGCCCCTGAGATATTGGAACCCTGCTATCATGTCCCCCCTCGTCCTTCTCTTCGTTAAACTAGACAAACCCAATTCCAGCAACCGTCCTTCACATGTTTTAGCCTCCAGTCCCCTGATCATCTGTGTTGCTCTTCTCTGTACTCTTTCTAGAGTCTCAGCATCTTTTTTACATCGTGGTGACCAAAACTGGATGCAGTGTTCCAGGTGTGGCCTTACCAAGGCATAATTCCTCTTTAGGAAAACGAGAAGCGGATTTAGACAGCAGAAGAGTTAAAAAACTGCTTACTGCTGCTTGCAAAAAGCATAGAATCCAGCAAACCAAATCTATTACCCGGCATTTGGTCTCCACACTATAAAAAACATGTTGAGACTCTAGAAAAAGTGCAGAGAAGAGCAACAAAGATGATGAGGGGACTGGAGGCTAAAACATATGAAGAACAGTTGCAGGAATTGGATATGTCTAGTTTAATGAAGAGAAGGACCAGGGGGGACATGATAGCCGTCTTCCAATATCTCAGGGGCTGCCCCAAAGAAGAGGGAGTCAAGCTATTCTCCAAAGCACTTTCTGAAGGCAGGACAAGAAACAATGGATGGAAACTAATCAAGGAGAAAAGCAACCTGGAACTAAGGAGGAATTTCTTGACAGTGAGAACAATCAATCAGTGGAACAGAAGTTGCCTTCAGAAGTTGTGGGAGCTTCATCACCGGAAGCTTTCAAGAAGAGACTGGACTATCATCTGTCAGAAATGGTGTAGGGTCTCCTGCTTGGCGGGAGGGGGTTAGACTAGATGACCTACAAGGTCCCTTCCAACTCGGTTATTCTGATTTAGTGACAACGGGATCTCAAACTCCCTGCCACTGGAATTTGACCCCAATTTCAATATTCACGGGAAAAGATTCATTTTGCACTGGTATGAATTCCAGACACCAAGTTTCCAGAGCATTTTAACGTTCAATTATTTTCTATTTCAGCTATTTTAGAGCTGGTTTTGGACATGAAGCATCTCACCAAAAATATAAAGCTTGTATCTAATAACCTTTTAAAAAAAAAAACTACTACTGAGGACTCAAGCAGAACCGCTTTCCTGAAAGTTTGAGGGGTGTTACCGAGCTTATAGACTAGGCCGGATACAAAAGTATGTCTCTTAGAAGGGTAGGGGTCTTCTTCAAATCAATTTCACCTCGTTGGTATCTTTAGGAACAGGTGTTCTTGGTGGAACCACTTAACGGAAGTGATTTTGTTACTTCTATTCTTCTTTCTGAATGTTTCTTTACTTCTTTTTCCAAAGCCCCAGAGGGCAGGACAAGAAACAATGGATGGAAACTGATCAAAGAGAGAAGCAACCTGGAATTAAGGAGAAACTTCCTAACAGTGAGGACAATTAAGCAGTGGAACAGCTGGCCACCAGAAGTTGTGGGTGCTCCATCACTGGAGGTTTTTAAGAAGAGACCGGACAGCCACTTGTCTCAAATTGTATAGGGTCTCCTGCTTGAGCAGGGGGCTGGACTAGAAGACCTCCAAGGTCCCCTGCAGCTCTATTTTGATTCTAATTCTAATTGAGATCCTGGAGATCACCAAAAAAGTCCAAATCAAGTGTACATCGGCTCAGTGTGCGTTTAATCTAATCAGATCACTTCCAACTACTCAGAATGCAGCAAAATCAACATGTTTATGGCAAAAGAACATCAGAGGCCATTGAAATCGGTCCATTCAGAAGCTCCAGACTCTGTGATGGGCTTCCAGCTCTACTTTCTCATAAGGAACCATTCTCAGTGGCTGAGAACTAGTCCATACGGGGCAACACAACGGATTGGCCAGACCCTGCACCGTCTTTGACGGCATCCGGTCAACGTACAGAGTTCACACCCGGTTAGAAGAACATCAACTGATGCTACTTGAGAAACATCATCTCTTTCATCGTAGACCCAACACGGCAGACCTTCCCATCACAGAAGGCCAGAAACCCAAAGACCAAGGTTCTCCATTCTGCAACTTAAGAAGAGTGGGAAGACCTGGGAGATCTTCTAACCCAGGGGTCCTCAACCTTGACAACTTTTAGACTTGTGGACTTCAGCTGGCTGAGGAATTCTGGGAATTGAAGTCCACAAGTCTTAAAGTTGCCAAGGTTGGAGACCCCTGTTTTAGTCCAACCCCCTGCTCAAGCAGGAGACCCTAGACCAGGGGTAGGCAACCTTGGCTCTTTTATGACTCGTGGACTTCAACTCCCAGAATTCCTGAGCCAGCGTGAGGGAACTATGGCCCCCTCATGACTTGTGGACTTCAACTCCCAGAATTCCTGAGCCAGCGTGGAGGAATTATGGCCCCCTCATGACTTGTGGACTTCAACTCCCAGAATTCCTGAGCCAGCGTGGGGGAACTATGGCCCCCTCATGACTCGTGGACTTCAACTCCCAGAATTCCTGAGCCAGCATGGCTCAGCTTGGAAACCTCTCCCTTTCCCCTCAGCATGGCTGGCTCAGGGATTCTGGGAGTTGAAGTCCACGAGTCATAAAAGAGCCAAGGTTGCCTTACCCCTGCCCTAGACCATTTCAGATTGGATGGTTGTCCAGTCTCTTCTTAAAAACCTCCAGTGATGGAGCACCCACCGCTTCTGGAGGCAGGTTGTTCCACCGGCTAATTGTCCTAACTGTCAGGAAATTTCTCCTTAGTTCTCGGCTGCTTCTCTCCTCAATGAGTTTCAACTGAGCATCTCTCCTCCTGAGTTACCATTTCACATCCCTGGTCAGCAAATGAAGGAAAGGCTATTTTCCTCGGGAGAACACTTGGGTTTGCTCGAATCTAGCCCAACAACCAAGTCTATGCTTTTTATTTTTTATTTATTTTCACATGCGGTTTCACGCTTAACATTTTAATGAGCTCCGGGTGAGGCGAGACAGGGAAAGAGAAATCCATACCGGGCAGTCACTGCCCTTGAAGCACAAAGCGCGAGCCGCTCTCCCCCAGGATCCAGCCCTACCGTCTCACCCCTGGCCCTCAGATATTTGCCACCTGGTTCTAAGCCCGTCCCCCCCACCCCACTCCGCCCGCTGCCCCTTCTCTGGTTCCCCTTCTTTTCATAATCAAAACACCGCTGACATTCTAATCCCAGGTGGGTCTTCTAAAATCCCTTCCCATCGATCCCGCGGACAACGTATTGGAGACATTGATTGGGCTGGGTTTCGGCACCAAAGTTTTCAAAATAAATGAGCCGCAGCGACAGAAAGGCTCCTCCCTTGGGACACACACACACACACACACACACACACACACACACACCGAGCAACAGAGAGAGGAGACTGAAGCCCGCCGGCTTCTTCTTGCCGGGGAAGAAAGCTTCACAAAACAAGTCCACTCTTCACGATTCTATCTCGATGGTGCACCTCAAGACTAGGAGAAGGGGAGATGTTCGCCTAGCCCAGGGGTAGGCCGCCTTGGCTCTTTTATGATTCGTGGACTTCAATTCCCAGAATTCCTGAGGGAAACTTTGGCCCCTTCATGACTTGCGGACTTCAACTCCCAGAATTCCTGAGCCAGCACGGCTCAGCTTGGAAACCTCTCCCTTTCCCCTCAGCCGTGGCTGGCTGGGGAATTCTGGGAGTTGAAGTCCACGAGTCATAAAAGAGCCAAGGTTCTCCACCCCTGGCCTAGCCAAGCAGGAAACGTCAGATGTGACTAGGAAGCCGAGTCAAGAGCGAAAGTTCTGGAGAAGAAGAAGGCTCAACCGTCTTCTGCATGGACATCTTTGAATGGAGAAAAGAAAGGGGAGAGACCTTGATCACGTCAATGAGAAGCGGGCCATTTCTTTCTCAAGAGAAGACCTGCAGATTTGGTCTTCAGGTAGGGCAGATCAATTATGGCTGTGAAGTTTAGAACGGAATGGAATGGAATGGAATGGGATGGGATGGGATGGGATGGGATGGGATGGAAAAGAATAGAATAGAATAGAATAGAATAGAATAGAATAGAATAGAATAGAATAGAATAGAATAGAATAGAATAGAATAGAATAGAATAGAATAGAATAGAATAGAATAGAATAGAAAAGAAATAGAAATAGAAATAGAAATAGAAATAGAAATAGAAATAGAAATAGAATAGGAGCTGGAAGGGACCTTGCAGGTCTTCTAGTCCATCCCCCTGCTCAACCAGGAGGTCCTATACCATCTCAGTCTCTTTTTAAAAACTTTTAAAAACTTGCAGCGATGGAACGCCCATGATTTCTGGGGGCAAGCTGTTCCACTGGTTGATTGTCCTCACTGTCAGGAAGTTTCTCCTTAATTCCAGGTTGCTTCTCTCCTTGATCAGCTTCCAACCATTGTTGAAAACTCCAGTGTGTTAAGAATGGGGGAACCAATAAGAAGCTAAAATCTTGCTTTAGATTCTGGTCGAAAATACACATGTGCTTAAAGAAAATGTTAAGAAAACATGTAGATTTTAAGCCGGAACTATTTCTTTTAGGTCTAACCTCCGAAAACTCTGATAAAGAACGTGTCTATTTAATATTACATGTACTAACAGCAGCGAGAATTACATTTGCACAGCATTGGAAAAATGAAGAAACGCCAGCTGAAGAAGACCTAATTAAGAAAATGTTGGACTGTGCGGAAATGGATAGGCTTACACTGAAAATGAAAGGAAAAGAAGATACAGTATATTTCCAAACATGGGGCACTTTTTAACCAATGGCTAGAAAAACGGAATAGAGCAGTGGTGGTAAACCTATGGCACGAGTGCCAGAGGTGGCACTCAGAGCCCTCCTTGTGGGCACTCGCGCCGTCACCCCAGCCCCATCTCC
>JALGBA010002418.1:10000-50860 GCA_023970755.1 Azemiops feae
CTTTCTCTCTCTCTCCCTTTTTCTCTTCCCTTCTTTCTCTGTCCTCTCTCCCCCCTTTATTTCTGTCTCTCTCTTCCTCTCTTCCTCTCTCCCTTTCTCTTTCTCTCTCCACTTTTCTCTCTCTCTCTCCTCTTTTTCTCTCTCCCCCTCCTTTCTCTCTCTTCCTCTCTCCCTCCTTCTCTCTCTCTCTTCCCCTCTTTTTCTCTTTCCCTTTCTTTCTCCTTCCCTTTCTCTTTCTCTCTCCCTTTCTCTCTTCCCTTCTTTCTCTTTCCTTTCTCTCCCCCTCCTTTCTTTCTGTCTCTCTCTCTTCCTCTCTCCCTTCCTCTCTCCCTTTTTCTCTTCCCTTCTTTCTCTTTCCTTTCTCTCTCCCCCTCCTTTCTTTCTGTCTCTCTCCCTTCCTCTCTCCCCTTTCTCTCTTTTTCTCTTCCCTTCTTTCTCTTTCCTTTCTCTCTCCCCCTCCTTTCTTTCTGTCTCTCTCTTCCTCTCTCCCTCTCTTTTCTCTCTCTGTCTTCCTCTCTCTCCCTTTCTCTCTCCTTCTTTTTCTCTCTCTCTCCTTCTCTCCTTCTTTCTCTTTTTCTCTCCTCTCTCTCTCTTTCCCTCTCTCTTGCTCTCTTTCTCTCTCTGCATGTATATATCATCCAAACCCATTCTGAAAAAGCAGGCTAGCTTTATCTTGTTTCGTGCCACTCTAAAGAATTAGCAAAATAGCGGCAACGCTTGGCAACATCCTGAAGGCGAAAACATATGCCACAATTAACCCGTTGGCCTTTGTAACTGCCACAAGACCTGGTTGCTTTTCCTGCAACAGAGAATTAAGAAGCTTCCCCTTCTTCCACAGCACCCAAGATCAACCCAATCCCTTCACTTAAGCAAACAAAACAACGCCTATTTTGGGAAAAGTTGAAAGTGGACAGCCAGCCATTCTGACGTTCCCATCTCGGTTCCCTTGCGAAACCCACCTGAAAGCTTTGTGCCATTCCGATGGCTCCAGGTTTCCAGGCTCCATAATATATATATATATATAGGTGATCCTCAACTTAATCAGAGTTCTAATAGCCTCAAAACAGGCTGTGAAGCACTTCCATGTCAGCCCCCCCCTTAAGGTCACATGACTGAATTTTGGGCATTTAGCAACTGGCCGGCATTGATGACCGGACGCAGTGTCCTGCAGTCACACAACTGCAATTTGCAATGTGTTTTTTTTTTCAAAAAAAATATATGCCCGTTCGGGAGAATGGATTCACACTTATGACTGGTGATTCCCTTAACGGCCACGGAGTTAGGCTTAAAAATGCTGCAAAGAGAGTTATCAAACAGGGTCCGGTGGGAGAGGTGCCTCTCATCACGGTTTACAATGGAAATTCCGGTCCCAGTTGAGGACCACCTGTCTTGCACCTAAAGAGCTGGGTTCAAGTTCACCTCCGTAGCATTTTTCATCCGGCATAAAAAAAAAAAAAAAAAGCAATAGAGAAGCCTGTATTTTGGGGTGCAGATTTTTCTAGCTACATGAAGACAATGAAGATATACTTTCAGAAGACGCTAAACTACTAAACTACCAGTGGTTAAACCAATGTTGGTTTAACTCTAGAGTCCCAGTGGTTTCTATGAGGAGTAGAAACGACTGGCGCTCTTTAGTTAAACCAACATTTTTGGATAATCCTTCATCCTTGTCACACTGAACGCCACGGTCTTAATCAGCAACCTCCCTCCCTTAAAAGGGGATATATTTTTTTTAAAAAAAAACTCAACTTATCAACCCCCCAACAAGCAAAAAGAGAGTCCTTGTCACTCTAAACCGCCCAATAAAAGCAAATCGTTTCATACAAATCCCCAAACGTTTATTTAAGCTTTTTGGGGAAAGTTGCCCTCCTTGGAAAGCATGAAATTGGAAGGGGAGGGGGAAATTGGGTGGGGGAGAGGATGTGAAGGGCAGCTTAATGGCTCTCTCTTCCCCCACTTGCATAAATATTCAGAAGGAAGATTAGAGGGTCCCTGTTCTCCAAAGTCCACACAGAATTGCCAAGAACAAAACTAAGAAGGAGAGCAGATGTTAGACAATGCAGACCAGCCCCCTCCCCTCCCTCTTTCCCTCTCCTCCCCCAGCCCCCACCCCCCCACCCCCTTTCGGCTGCGCTAAGGCCCTTTCATCCCCCTCCCCTTTTCCGCACGCCCCCCCCCCCAGGTCATTCAAGGATTCTCCTACGGGTTTTTCATTGTGGGCAAAAATGGCAAGCCGGCCTCTTCTCCAGCCTCCAAAGTTCCTGTTCAAAGAGCTTTATGCAAATCCTGCTTCCCTCCAGCCACCCCACCCCACCCCGGTCTCTCTGAAGCCCCCCAAAAAGGGGAGAGGAAAAGGCCTCTGCTAAGCAGGCAGGGGGGACACACGGCCAAGTCCCAGGTTTCATTTCTGCAGGACCGGGTTTTTTGCCGCAGGGCCCGGCTGCGTATTTTGACAGAGGATGCCCCCAGACAGTGAGGATTAGCCGAGCTTGTTTAGCTAAACTCAGAAATCAAGGCCTTCTCTGGGAAGATGGGCAGATGTAGCCACCATTGAGGGTTCCAGCTGCTGCCTTCTTTATATCCCCTAAACAACTGGAGAAGCAGGGTAGCTATCTCAGCCACAAGGCCAGCTCCGGTGCCTATGTCCAAAATTAGAGGCTGCTCCAAAAAGACTTTGGTACGTCTTGGTGCTGAAATGAGGGAGCTGCAGTGGGTGGTTTGGAAGCGTTATCCAAGCACACCGCGGCAGGAGTTTGACAAAGACAGCCAGTTGGCATAGCTGCAGAACAGAACAGGACACAGAATACAGAGCAGAGAACACAGAATACAGAGCACAGACTAGGTTACAGAATAAAATAGATTACAGGGGAATAGAATGGGATGGAATGAGGAATAGAATAGAATAGAATAGAATAGAATAGAATAGAATAGAATAGAATAGAATAGAATAGAATAGAATAGAATAGAATAGAATAGAATAGAATAGAATAGAATAGAATAGAATAGAATAGAATAGAATAGAATAGAATAGAATAGAATAGAACTAGAACTAGAATTAGAATTAGAAATAGAGAATATAGAGGATAGAATAGAATAGAATAGAATAGAATAGAATAGAATAGGAATAGAATAGAATAGAATAGAATAGAATAGAATAGAATAGAATAGAATAGAATAGAGAGGAGAGGAGAGGAGAGGAGAGGAGAGGAGAGGAGAGGAGAGAATAGAATAGAATAGAATAGAATAGAATAGAATAGAATAGAATAGAATAGAATAGAATAGAATAGAATAGAATAGAATAGAATAGAATATTGAATATTGAATATAAATATAGAACACAGAACAGAATGGAATATAAAATATAAAATATAGAATAGAAACTATGGAATGGAATGTTCTCTGAGCTTGTGGGTTGGTTTCCGAATATTTCGTTACCAGGCTAGGAAACCTCTTCAGTGGAGTTTAGGGGGTGTCCATGTTCTTCTCCTTATAAAGGCTTCAGTTGTGGGTGTGTCAAGTGAGGGTCTTGTGATGGGTCAGGTGTGAGTCATCAGGGAGTCTTGTGATGGGTCTCCTACACATCTCTTAGCAGAGCTCATCTGGCTTGGAAGCTAAGTGGTATCTGGCCTGGTTCATACTTGGATGGGCAACCACCAAGCCCTGTTAGGGCTGTAGTCTCTCCTGGGAAGCAGACAAAACAACCCTAGAATCTTTCCACGTTGTTGCCAACAAAACAACATAGACACAAGGGTGGAGGTTCATTCTCCGAGCTTGTGGGTTGTTTTCCGAACGTTGCGTTACCAGGCTGGGTAACCTCTTCAGCGGAGTTTAGGGGGTGTCCGTGTCGGTATTCTTCTGTTTATAAGGGTTTCAGGTGTGGGTGTGTCGAGTGAGGGTCTTGTGATAGGTCTTGTGATGGGGAGGTTACATCAGGTCATTGGGAGGTGAACTGCTGGTGGGAACTGGGGGATTGCGCGGGATGGTTGAGGGTCGGTGCTGCCTCTGGTGGGCTGTGTGGTTCATTTGGATTCTTGAGGGGTTCGTAGGCTGATTGTAGGTCAATGTAACCTCCCCATCACAAGCCTCTCACTGATGACTCACACCTGACCCCTCACAAGACACTCCCTTGACACACCCACACCTGAAGCCTTTATAAACAGAAGAACACTGACACTGACACTGACACCTTTCCAGGTTGGAGGCCTGGAAGGAAAGGGAGCAACAGGGAAATGAGCACAAACAGGTACCTGTGGCACGTACGCACTGGCGCCCACCTGCATGCACAAACGGGACATTGGCACACATGCACATATGGGCCACTGGCGCCTGCATGACACTGGCAGCGGTGCTAGCATCCCCGTCCATGCACAAATGGTGCTACTGCAAGCTAATCCCAGGGCCCAGTGGCCAATAGGCCACAGCCCGGTACCGGGCTACAGACCATAGGTTGGGGACCCCTGCCCTAAGCTCCATTGAAGATGTTACCTGGTAACAAAACATTTGGAAACCAACCCAGAAGCTCAGAGAACGAATCTCCACCCTCATCCTACACCCGAGCTACAGATATTTGCCACTGTTACAAATGATTGTAAGTCGACCGGCATTAGGGATGGTGGATTTCAAGACACCGGGCTGAAGACCCAAATAATTTAGGGACGGGAAGGACACCCCTTCTTGGCAATATGGATAAAGTTACACGCTCCTCTTCCACATCGCCGTTTGATTTCACTAATTAACCATAAGACATCGGATTGCGTTAAAGGCTGCCGCGAACTAGCAAACTTCGGTTCTGAGCAGATGGTTCCTCTGAAGGACGTTGCACTCCGATTGACCCAAACTGTCCCTTCTTCGGAAGGAAAGGACGTTGCTTGAATATCTCCCTTCTTTTTAAGGTCCGCAAGTCACTTTTTTTCAGTTTTGGGAGTCAAGCGCGATGGGGCATCGTCGAGCTTAAAAACATACGCTCGAATCCCCTCCACGTGACGCAAGGTTGAGTTTCTGAAGACAAAGAACTTCAACTTAAGAAGATTTATCAACCGGGGAGTTCTTATCGTGATTAGGAAAAAATCCGGTAGCCTTTGCCCAGTTGGGAAGGAAGGATACTCTCCCGCTGGAGATCTCCTGGAGAGAAAAGGCAGATTTTTTTTTGCTTATCAAATCTGGTTCTGCCAAAACGGATCAGCGGGGCTAAGTCGTTCACACACACGCGCAGCAACCAACTTTCATCAAAGCCACTCCAAACGCAGGCAATGTCCAATATTTAAATTGCCAAGGAAACCTGCGGCAGATAAAACCTCGGGCGCAATTAAAACAGGCAGCTCGGTTCTCAGCTCGGGGTTATAAAACAATATCTGGGATGCTCACCGTCATGTGTTAAATCTTGCAAAAGCTATCGAAAAGAGAGGGGGAGAAAAAATATGTATATATCAGCTGGGCTCCTGCCAAAACCGGCTTCGTTGTTGTTGTTGGGGTTTTTTTGGTGTTTTTTTGGCAGCTTTCTCTCGATGGAATTATGCAGCCCTTATTTGTAGCCTGTTTAAAATTCCTTAATTATGCCAATGACAACTTTAAACTGGATTTTATTTCTGAATAATTTAATTAGCCTTTTGAGAGGCTAAGTACCCTTTCTGGAGGGTCTCAGAAATGCATTGTTTTTGTTTAGCTTTGTTTTGTTTTCGCTGTGTGTGTGTGTGTGTGTGTGTGTGTACGGAGCGTGCATTTTTAGCAGGTCTCCATCACAGCCTTTAGGCTTTTAAAAGACATACGTGTGCTGATAGCCACCCGCGCACGCACACACTCTCCCCTAAGTGTCTTTTGGGAGACGGCTGGATGCAAATTCTAGGTGAGTTGGAAGCCCGTCCAATAGCAATCAACAGTCATCCGTTTTTGCCACCTGCGTGCACAGGTGTGTGTTTGTGTAGCTGGGCTTATCAGGGGATAATTCACCAGGGCGAATCCAGTGACTCAAAGACAAGTGATTCAAAAGAGAAGTTGCAATAATAAGACTGAGCTGAAGAGTTTGCAAAGACTCATCATGTGCTGGGAGAGTGATTCACACAGGTATGTATGTATGTATGTATGTATGTATGTATGTATGTATGTATGTATATATATATATATATATTTTGAATCACTTGTCTTTGAGTCACTGGATTCGCCCTGGTGAATTATCCCGATAAGCCCAGCTACACAAACACACACCTGTGCACGCAGGTGGCAATATATATATTACTTTGGGAGGAATAGAAACCAGGAAGGCAAGGCTGATTGCTAAGCTAGAGGTCTTAAACAAGGATGCCCCAGCTGATCCGAGAAAGCCCCAGTTAATCAGCAAATAAAAGCAAAATTCAGTCAGGAAAGCCAGTGTGCCAGGAATGAGGTGAGGTGGTAGGGAACATTCAAAATCTTCTCAATTAGGTAGGCAAAATCCATAAAAGGCTCTAAAAAGCACTAATGAAATATAGTCTGTGTTAAAAAAAAAATATACGGAGAACCGAATCAAAGCCATTGGGTCCTTGGAAAATCTCCTTCTTTTCTCTCTTTGGTGGACTAATGTCAAAAAAAAAAAAAGGCAATAAAAACAGCTTCTCTCTTAATCCTTCCTCTTTTTGTAAAATTAATAGAAGAATTGGGTACCTAGAAAAAAAGGGAGGGGGAGAAAGATTGGTTCCTTTCCGTTTATTAGTTCACGGATTCCAGAGTCCAGGTCAGTTCCTTGTTAAAGGGATGAACTAAAAACCTTGACGGAAATTGCGCCAAGGTTCGGTGAAAATGGGCAGGATGGATATTTTGGGAGAGTTCCTGTGGATAAAGCCCCTTTCCCAGAAGGAATAACCGGTTTTTTCTACACTCTGATGATCGTAATGAGCAAAACTCTTGGTGGGATAAGCTAATCCCGAGGCCTGATTGCCAGCATCTCTCTTGAGCCACGAAGAAGGAACCGGGTTGAAGAGTAAGATGGGAAATCAGTCCAGCTACAAGAAGTGATCTTTGTTGAGTTTTAGCCTGCTGGCGCCTTCAAAGAAACAAGAACTGTGCATGGAAACTGCAAGATGGAAGATGTCAGAATTAACCATTTGTGTGCAGGGAGCAGGAGAAGAAGAGAAGACCTGGTCTTCTCCTCAGGTTCTCCTGTCCTGCAGCCACCTTCTAAGAGACCCTTGCAGGAAATGAGATGTTCCTCTCCTCTCAAAGGAGGTTTGGAGACCAAGAACCAACTTCTTGCCCAGTTTGAACCATAGATGATTCAACTCTAAGTTCATCCCTCCTTGGCCCACCTTGCTTGAAGGCCAGGCCATCTTCAGCTCTCTTGGGGGACCAGATTCACCCAAACCTCTCCTTTCCTACAGAACTGGTCAAATCCATTCAACTTTTGACATTCTCAACTCTTTTGCAATCCAGGTGGGCCGGTGTCATCCCGGCCAGCAAAGTCCCAAAGACTCAACCAGGAAGCACAAGCGTCTGAAGGAAATCCTGCTGAAATGGAGAATCCCCAGTCGTGGACCACACGATATACTGGCAGGCTGTCATTGTGTAGCCAACTATGCAGATGCTAAACAACGCTTTGCACACATGTGAAAGGAAGGACCAGTCAAAGAACTGGAGGAGGAAAAAAGGAAATAATGCTACAGACTCTGTGGGAGATTTACTGTAGCATGGCATGAAGACCATATAATAATTCCTGTTTTATCCTATGTTCTTTAAATCCCTTCCTTCCTTCTCTCATCTCTTCCTTCCTTACTTCCCCCTCCCTCCCTCCTTACTTACCTCTCCCTTTCCTTCTTTCTATCCTTCCTTCCTTCTCTCATCTCTCCTTCCTTCCTTCCTTCTTTCTCTCATCTCTCCTCCCTCCCTCCTCCTCCTCCTCCTCCTCATTCCTTTTTATAAGTCCTCTGACTACATTCATGTTGCCATAAAGTACAGCGGGAGAAGTTTAAATTAAATTCGGGCCACAATACATGAGCCAAATGGGTGTATTTTCAAATTACATTCGTTTGGAAAATGGGACATTTCAACCCATTTTTTGCTAATGAAGTCAATGAGCCAACAGGATTAGATTTCTCTGGGAAAAAAAAAAAAGTCAACAGAATAGGAGAAGGGAGCCAACCCCTCGTTAAAAACTCAAGAGTTCTTGTTTATCGACTTTTTCAATCGCTACCCTACAAGTGGAGTTATTAAAGCCTCAAATTGAAGTCAGGTGAGAGAATGAGACCAAATTCATTTGGTTCTTTTGACTTCCTTTCTTTGGGGCCTTTTCTCAAGCTTTTGAATATCCCTAACGATATTCGAGGGGTTGAACATTATTTTACGCTTTTCACTGGAAAGCAACACCACATGAAGGACCTGCCGAATTACAAAATTGTAATTTAAATAATTTCAGCGGTTGAATTCGCATATTATGATCCTGCCTAAAGAAGGGGGCTTTAACTATAGTAATAACCGTGCCTGGCTCATATGGCAACTTTTGTGCAAACATATTTTGCATCCATCTTCAAGTATGCATTTAAACCCTGAAAAGAGAAAGAGAGAGGCGTATTTATGTAAGGGACTAGAAACTCTGTTTTTCACTTTTGCACGTATTACAAATGTTCGGCCTTGAAACCAATCTCCTACACTTCTCTCGAGTTTCTCTTCAACACCTTGCATTTGATTTTAACCACTTTAAAAATAATAATAATAATGGAATGAGATGAATGAGAGCTGCTGTTAATAAAGGCAACCTGACTATTTGATAGCCTAAAATTCTTTCTTTCTTTCTTTCTTTTTCTTTCTTTTTCTTTCTTTCTTTCTTTCTCTTTCTTTCTTTCTTTTTCTTTCTTTCTTTCTTTCTTTCAAGGATGGGGAAAGAGACTGGAGGATTTGGAGGAGGGGGTTTGCAGCTGCAATTCAGATGCTGCAGTGAAGCTGTCCCTCTCATTAGCCACCCACTCCCCACACACACACACATTTACATTTCAGATTACATTTTCCCCTGAATCAGGAACGCTTTATCCAAACGGAGAAGGTTAAAATAATGAGAAACGTTTTCATAAAAAGATGCGATTTTTTTTCTCCCCCCCCACCAAAGCCCGGCTTGGAAAAAGAAAGGATTTCCTTCTATGGAGAGAGAGAGAGAGAGAGAGAGAGAGAAAGATAATTTATTCCTCCCCTAAGTGAGAAGCAAAACAGAAGGAAAAAAAAAAGATGAAACTGATCAACTTTCATTGCCCATTTATCTTGAGCAGACAATTAAGACCCGAGATCAAAACCGTCAGGAAAGGCATCTCTGGTTATTTCTAACCCCCTTTTTTTCATCCGTTCTGTCTTTCTTCTTAACTCGCTTCCACGCTAGCTTTGTGGCTTAAGAAGAGCCAAGAGGCCACCAATCATTATCCAGCCACAGATGTCTGTCTAACCTTCCTTTTTTTTTTTTTCCGGGTTTTTTTTTTTTTTAAAAAAAAAGCACAATAATTTGCGACAGATTCTTGTAGGGCCAGATACAAAGGACGCCCAGAATGAAACGCCCGGCGTCTGCCCGTACCCTGATCAGAAGAACAGACGACATGCCAAACACGCTGGATGTCAAAACAACCCGGGGAGAATTTAGGCTTGGGGAATGGAAGGGAATGGGGAGGGGGGGTTTAGGAGCTAATGAGCGAGGGGTCTTGGGTGGACTTCATCCTCTGCATTCCTTGGGGAGGGGAGCCTCTCTTGGGATGGGACGGAGACCCCAATCTTGGACATTGTGCAGAGATTGTCAAGTAGGACAGAACAGAACAGAACAGAGATAGAGAAAATAGAATAGAATAGAATAGAATAGAATAGGATAGGATAGGATAGGATAGGATAGGATAGAATAGAATAGAATAGAATAGAATAGAATAGAATAGAATAGAATAGAATAGAATAGAATAGAATAGAATAGAATAGAGTAGAGTAGAGTAGAGTAGAGTAGAGTAGAGTAGAGTAGAGTAGAGTAGAGTAGAGTAGAGTAGAGTAGAACAGAACTGAAAATAGAACAGAACAGAACAGCAGAGTTGGAAGGGACCTTGGAGGTCTTCCAGTCCAACCCCCTGCTCAGGCAGGAAACCCTATACCATTTCAGACAAATGGCTGTCCAGTCTCTTCTTAAAAACTTCCAGTGTTGGAGCATTCACAACCTCTGGAGGCAGGTTGTTCCACTGGCTAATTATTCTAACTGTGGGGAGGGGTCTCCCCACAAAAGAGACACCATGTTTCCTCCTTGAACTAACACACCCTCCCTCCCTCCCTCTCTACAGGTAGTCCTCGGCTTACGACCACAACTGGCCACAAAATTCTGTGGCCGAGCAGGACAGCTGTTCAGCGAGCTTTGCCCCATTCTATGACCTTCCTTGCTGCCGTAGTTTAGTTAAGCGAATCGCTGCAGCAATCAAATGAGTCACACGGTCGCTAAGCGAATCTGGCCTCCCCCTTGACTTTGCTGGTCAGACGGTCGCAAAAGGGGACCGCATGATACCTCAACCGTCGTAAGTACATTGCCAGTTGCCAAGCGGTCCGAATTTTGATCACGTGACTGCAGGGACGCTGCAGCCGTCACCAGCGTGAAAAAGTGTCATCAGTCACTTTTTTTCACTGCCGTTGTAACTTTGAACCGTCATTAAGCGAATGGTTCTAAGTCAAGGACTACATATGTGTGTATATGTTATGTATATGTATATGTATATGTATATACATAAGAAGAGGGGTCATACAGGGATGTATTCTGTCTCCACTGCTGTTCAATATCTACTCTGAGTCAATCTTCAACGAGGCACTGGAGAACATCGATGCTGGCATTAAAGTAAACGGTGTTTGGATGAACAATTTAAGATATGCTGACGATACAGTTCTGCTTGCCAGTAAGCACGAAGACCTTCAGCTCCTCATCAACAGAGTCACAGAAACATCTGGAAAATACGGCTTGAAGCTTAACACCTCAAAAACCAAGATCATGGTCGTCAGCAAACAACCCGTTAATTTACCACCAGTAAATTCAGAAGGAACACCACTAGAAAAAGTTGAAAGGGTCACGCACCTCGGTTCTAATTTACATGAAAGCTGGGACATGACCGCTGAAGTAAAGACAAGGATAGAGAAAGCTCGAACAGCATTCTTCAAAATGAAAAAGGTCTTCTGCAGTCACGACATAAGCCTAAGACTGAAAATCAGGCTTGTCAGATGTTATATTTTTTTCTATCCTGCTCTATGGAGTAGAGAGTTGATCTCTGACGGAAGGCCACCTGAAGAGACTAGAAGCATTTGAAATGTGGATTTACAGGCGGCTGTTACGTAGAAGCTGGGTGGACAAGATCAGAAATGAGGAGGTTTTAAGCCGCCTGGGAAAGCCCAGGGAAATCATCAAAACAATTAAAAAACGAAAGTTAGAATATTTCGGACATGTGATGCGACACCCAGAAAAATACGGCATACTCCATTTCATCCTCCAGGGAAAGATTGAAGGCAAACGAGGTCCAGGCAGAAGAACATCATCATGGCTTCAAAATCTAAGGGACTGGTTTGGACAAAACTCAGCAGCACTTTTTTGTGCGGCTGCTGATAAAAACAAGATCGCCAACATGATCGCCAACGTCCGATAACGGATATGGCAGAAGAAGAAGAAGATATGTATATGTAAAGGATTATCCCAAAAGCTAAACTCTTTGGCCTTTCCTGCCCCGGTGGGAGCCAGCTTTAAACCGAGATAAGCCTCACATCACGTTCTCTTCTCTTAGGACAGCCCTGAAATCTCATTTTCACCCAAAGGAACAAGCCTGGATTCGGGGCCACTTGGTGAGGCTGGAAAAACAAACCCCCCCACACACAGCTTCCATCCTTATATCCTCACATGACTTTGAACAAATTTAAAATTAATTTATTGGGAGAGAAAGCTTCTTTTGCGCCCCCCCGATCTTTCAGACAAGGCCGTTGGGCTTGGCCTGTATGTGAGAAAGATGGGGGGGGGGGGGACCACGCAGGGTTGGGATTTCCAACAAGGCCTTTTAAAGTAGAATCAATTTGAAAAGCTCCCTTTCCTTCCAAGATCCAGAAAACTAACCCTGATGGTTGAAATCTACTAGCCTGCTTACGCCCCCCCCCACCGCTTTTGTCCATTCCTGGTTTTAAAGTAGGGTTTGCATCCCTACAGCCCCTGGAGGGGAGGAAGACCTCGAAAACTGGCAACGCGTAGAAGTTCGAGAAAACGATTTCTCCAGCCTCCCCCCCCAAATTTTAATCTGGGAATAAATATACCAAAAAAAAACCCACACAAAAAACCGGCGTGTGACATCTCCTGTTGCATCTTTGGCTGTTTGTTGAAGTTTGCAACGGGATAAAACGTCTCTCTTTCGGGTGTGCGTGTGGTTTTACACAAGGGAAACTATTTCACGGGGGAGCCAGGCTTATAATCCATCGATCAGGGGCCACTACCGACAACCCCAGCTCGGAGGGACCTTTAAATCCGGCTGCGCTTCACAGGAGAGGCTCCCGGCTCTTTCTGGCGCACGCTGTCCCAACACCCGTTGAGTGCACTCGGGGACCTATTTATTAGCAATTGTTGGACTTGGTGTGTCTTTGTGGCTCGGCCCCAACTCCCCACCAGAAGCAGCCGGAAGGGGCTATCCTAAGCCTCACCAAGCGGCATGCTGTTTTTTTGTTTTTTTTTAAAATTAATATGAATCGTATAGTAGTGCGGGCACCAGACCTTGCCGAGAATGTGCCCCGAGGGTCGTACGCCGGGACAATTGCCAGAAGGGAAGGAGATCCCTTCTGCCAGAGAGAAAGGTCCTTAAAGGGGGCCAGGACCAGCATCCTGCAGAAAAGCCTAACGAAGACTTGGCATTGGCACTGAGGTTCTTCCCTTTCGGTAGCCGTGCCCGAGGAGAGAGCTTTTCCGAACAGCGAACAATTACGAGAATTTGCCCGAGAGATCAAGTGTTTGCTAGTTGCTATGGCCAATCAAAGAAACCTCATTCTCTCCCCCCCCCCCAGGTAATGCTTTCTTCCCTAGAGAAATGGGGCAAGCGAGCGAGCGAGCGAGTGAGTGGGGCTCGGCCCACAAGCAGTGTGAAAATACACCCCCCTTGGCCCCCCCCTCCTGAACCGCTCCATAATGAGGGAGCCACCGGAGGGAAATAGCTTTGAGGTATTGCAAGCATCCCGCGGACATGCTGAGCCAGGCGCCCGTTGCTTTTCACCTCTCCTGCAGGCACTAATTGTACAATTCCCACGGCATTTTGCACGCTCAAGCGCCCCCTTCTCCCCTCCTCCTTTCTACTTTTGGGGAGGGGTCGGTGGAAAAAAGGAGCGAGCCCCCCCCTCCCGCGGCCTCCAAAAGGCTCCTCAGCAGCACCAGTGACGCCAAACACACCGAGGCGAAAGTCGCCCACCCGGTAAATTACTTACATCAGGAAAGTCTCCTTTAAGACTCTTCAACTTTCTTCTCTGGGCTTCCTATCCTTACGTGGGGGTGGACTGAGTGTCTTGTTAAAAAATTAGTTTCTTTTGCTCAGATTTTTCTTGGGGTGGGGGGGGAGGAGGAAGAGGAGAGGGGGGAGAACAACTCTCTAAGAGGTCAAACACCACCAACACCAACACTTCCCCCCCCACACACACACACACACAGGCACACGATGAATTTTGTCGTGTAAAAAATTAATTACGCATGCCCAACCTGGTCACTGTAGTCCTCTGGGAATCGCCGCCGCACCTCAGGATCTGTAAATAATTGACAGATAATATTAATTGGCTTTGAATTGGAGAGCAAGCAGAGAATCGCACATTAATATTTGATCAGAGGCTGATAGCAGCCCTGGAAGGAGAAAGAGGTGGAGAGCAGGAAGACGGGACTTTGCAAGCTTCCCTTTTACTCTCCTTCCCGGAGACCAAGAGGGGGGATTAAGGGCAGGGCCGCCACGCTTAAGAGGGGATGAATGAATGCAAAAAGCGGAGACCAGCATTGTGTTTCCTAAGCGAACAGGGCTTCAATTGTGCTTCAATTTGTTCTGATGGTTTAAAAAAAAACAACCAGTGGTTTCTTTGGGTGAATGACAGGAGCGGACTTTATAATCAGAAGGGGGGGGTGGATTTACTGAACAATGGCATTCACAGGGAGAGGGGGAGAGTTTACAGCTCTTTAAAAGAAACTGGGCTACGTTAAAAGGCTGCTTTAAAAAAAGGCCGGATGGGGAAGACGCAGAAAGAGAGAGAAGAGGGAGAGGAGAGAGAAAGAGAGGAGAGAATGAGAGAAAAGAGAGAGAGAAAGAGAATGAGAAAAAGGAGAAAGAGAGAGAGAACAAGAGGAGAGAGAGAGAGAAACAAAGAAAGAGAAAATGAGAGAAAAGAGGAAGAGAAAAGAGAGAGGAAGAGAGAACAAGAGTGACAGAAAGAGGAAAGAGAGAATGAGGAGAGAGAGAGAGAGAACGAGAGAAAAGAAAGATAAGGAGTATAAAAGAAAAGAGAGAAAGAATGAGAAAAAAAAGAGAAAAAGAGAGTAAAAGAGAAAGAACAAGAGGAGAGGAAAAGAGAATGAGAGAAAGATAAAACAGAGAGAGAACAAGAAAAGAAAGAACGAGAGAAAAGAGAGAATGAGAAAAAACAGAGACACACATAGAGAGAGAGAGAGAGAGAGAGAGAGAGAGAGAGAGAGAGAGAGAGAGAGAGAGAGAGAGAGAATGAAAGAAAAGACAGAGTGCGCAAAAATCTATCAATAAAGAACAAACTAAAGTTACTTTGACCCTCGTGAGCCACAGGAAACACAAGTTTTAAGCCTGTTTTCGCCCTTCCTTCTTCATCCCTCTTTCTCAGGATAAACAACGTGCGTAATGCCACAAGCAGCATTTTTGAGCCGGTTTAATTGTATTAAAACAGAACAGAAGCAGCAAAAAGAAAAAAGAAAAAGAAAAAAAAAACCCCAAACGCAGACAGAAATAATTCTTATGACAAATCATCTCAAAACAACCCTGTCACGACCATCTGCTTTCCTGAAGCAAATCCCTAAGATTGCCAGGTTCCGTATTACGAGTGTAATTTTTAATTACAGTAATAATAGATTAAAAAAAAAAAACTGGATCTCTTGCATTTGGAAGGGAAGTTGTCATTTGTAGAAGGAACTTGCTGTCAGAGCAACATTTGGGCGCACAATTGTGAACATCCTGCACCCGCTAGGTTTCCTGGACAAGACGCATTGTTAACCAGATGCTTTCACTTTTGCAAAAATACATAAATAAATAAATAAATAAATAAATTGAATTAAAAAATTGTTTCTGCAAGTTTTGATCGTTACGCGAGAATCTTGTAAATAATCTTCACTGCTCAATTATTGTTCTCTCCCTGAATCAAAGCAGACGCGGTAATGAAACATTTTATGATGCGTATATCATATATTTTGTATTAAAAAGGAAGTCCCGCCCTCATTCTCTCATAGGCTAATAAATTGGCTCAGGGGCAGGTCCCAATTTTTATCAAGAGGGAGAATTCCCACTCCTGATGTCAACAGTGAACTCAAAATGTACGACGTGTGCTTAAGAAAAAGCGAAGCCACGGAATCTGCAATTAAATTTTCCATGAGGACTGCAGTCTTTTTAGCCGTTCATTTGGCCAGGAGAGGGATCGCTTAAAAGGGTTGGGGGGAGAGCGAGAATATTGCAGACCCTTGAGGAAGAGAAAAGAACCAGAATAACAGCAAAAAAAGAGAAATTTCCGTTGTGAAAGGATGGATGGATGGATGGATGCTTGGATGGATGAAAGGGTGGATGAGTGAGGGATTAATGGATTCTTGGATAGATGGATGGATGGATTTGGAAGGAAGGAAGGAAGGAAGGAAGGAAGGAAGGAAGGAAGGAAGGAAGGAAGGAAGGAAGGAAGGAAGGAAGGAAGGAAGGAAGGAAGGAAGGACAGATGGATGGGGGGGTGGATGGAAGGATGGACGGATTAGTTGATTTGATTTGCCAATTTTTGATCTACACTAAAGACCAAATGTTCAAAGTCACCAACAGACCCATCCTGTATGTTTCATCTTCTCAAGGAGAAATTTCCTGACAGTGAGAACAATTAATCAGTGGAACAACCTGCCTCCAGAAGTTGTAAATGCTCCAACACAGGAAGCTTTTAAGAAGAAACTGGACATCCATTTTGTCTGAAATGGTATAGGGTTTCCTGCCTGAGCAGGGGGCTGGACTAGGAGATCTCCAAGGTCCCTTCCAGCTCTATTATTCTATTCTATCTTCTCAAAAGTAAGCCCTTTTGAATCCATGCAGACTTACTTCCATGCGAAAGCAGAAAGGATTAATCCCCAATTCTCTTCCTCGGCCTCGTTCCCATGGAGCGATAAACCCATGGGTACTTGAGTTCCCACCAATGAAAAAACCCTGAATGACTCAGAAATGGCTTTTCACAGATTCCAGCAGATCTTAGAATCCAAAATAACCCAGGGCTCAGATTCTGATGACAGGCTACACAAACCGTTTGCTCGCAGCTTCTTGAGCTGAAAGCAGCCACGTCAGAAATAATGGATGCTCCTCTGATGGGTTTGTTTTGTTTTGGTGACACCACTGTTGAAGCTGAGGGAGAAGTTCACGTACAACGTAACCCAGGGGTCTTCAAACTTGGCCCTTTTATGACTGGTGGACTTCAACTCCCAGAATTCCTCAGCCAGGCACGCTGGCTGAGGAATTCTGGGAGTCCACCAGTCATGACAGGGCCATAGTTCCCCCATGCTGGCTGAGGAATTCTGGGAGTTGAAGTCCACCAGTCATGACAGGGCCATAGTTCCCTCACGCTGGCTGAGGAATTCTGGGAGTTGAAGTCCACCAGTCATGACAGGGCCATAGTTCCCTCACGCTGGCTGAGGAATTCTGGGAGTTGAAGTCCACCAGTCATGACAGGGCCATAGTTCCCCCATGCTGGCTGAGGAATTCTGGGAGTTGAAGTCCACCAGTCATGACAGGGCCATAGTTCCCTCACGCTGGCTGAGGAATTCTGGGAGTTGAAGTCCACCAGTCATGACAGGGCCATAGTTCCCTCACGCTGGCTGAGGAATTCTGGGAGTTGAAGTCCACCAGTCATGACAGGGCCATAGTTCCCCCATGCTGGCTGAGGAATTCTGGGAGTTGAAGTCCACCAGTCATGACAGGGCCATAGTTCCCTCACGCTGGCTGAGGAATTCTGGGAGTTGAAGTCCACCAGTCATGACAGGGCCATAGTTCCCTCACGCTGGCTAAGGAATTCTGGGAGTTGAAGTCCACAAGTCATGACAGGGCCATAGTTCCCCCATGCTAGCTGAGGAATTCTGGGAGTTGAAGTCCACCAGTCATAAAAGGGCCAAGTTTGAAGACCCCTGACGTAACCCATGGAGGCCAGGAGGACACAGCACCGGTTCTAACTAACGACCAGCAAAGAAAGAGTGGCTTTTTGTAACAGCAGCCTTCCTCGTACCATTGCATAAAAGAATTTCATTTCATTTCCTTTCCTTTCCTTTCCTTTCCTTTCCTTTCCTTTCCTTTCCTTTCCTTTCCTTTCCTTTCCTTTCCTTCCCTTCCCTTTCCTTTCCCCTTTCCCTTTCCCTTCCCTAGCATCCATGAAGACCAACTGGCAGTCAAAAAGCAGGACAAAATTTTTTTAATTTCACAACACAGAGACAGATTCAAACATATTTCTAATTGGGAAAGTGTGACCATCCTAGACCAGGCCGAATCCAAAAATGCCAGGGGATTTCTAGAAGCCCGGCACTCTGACAAACCAGCCATCAACGTGTCTCATAGACATTAACAGCCTCTATAGACTATGATGCAAAAGAGACCATCAACCAGCCCCAAGGAGAAAAAGACCCCAGCCCCTCCCCACCACCAGGAATCAGCACTCAGATCAGCATAGATTAGCTCCAAGGTCACCTTCAGACCAGGAATCAAGGGAGCAAGACCCCAATCCAGAAACGGCCACAGAGCCATTAGTAAACAGCCCAACCAACGAATCCCTAAGACCGCCCCCCCCCCAGACAGGCAAGACCCCAGAATATAAACCGACAGCAAACAGCACTCCTTATAGCACTGATGACATTACCTAGTTGGGTAATGAAAGGTCTGCAATAAAACAAGCAAGCTCAGAGAGCACCAAGGACCCCACAGTCCTCCTCCTCCTCCTCCTCCTCCCTTCTAGCACTGATGACGTTACCTAGTGTCGGTCATGAAACGTCTGCAAGAAAACAAGCAAGCTCAGAGAGTACTAAGGACTCCACAGTCCTCCTCTTCCTCCATGCAAACCCCACTCCCTTCCAGCACTGATGATGTTCCCTAGTTGGGTAATGAAATGTCTGCAAGACAAACTCAGAGACCACTAAGGATCCCCAGTCTTCCTCCTCCTCCTCCTCCTCCTCCTCCCTTCTAGCACTGATGACGTTACCTAGTGTGGGTCATGAAACGTCTGCAAGAAAACAAGCAAGCTCAGAGAGTACTAAGGACTCCACAGTCCTCCTCTTCCTCCATGCAAACCCCACTCCCTTCCAGCACTGATGATGTTCCCTAGTTAGGTAACGAAACATCTGCAAGAAAACAAGCAAGCTCAGAGGGCACCAAGGACCCCTCCTGTCAACCCTGGGCTGCAAACGTTCTCCTTTATTGGCAAACAAACGTGTTGCAAATGGCTACCCTACCAGAGGATACAGGTGACCCTCCGTTGCACAATCCTTGGCCTTGGTGCTTTTTCTCTGAGCAATCTTTCCCAAGAGAGACATGCCAGACCGAATCCAATGCCTTTTTTTTTTTTTTTTTTTGGCTATTCCGCTTTCCCGTATATTCGGGAAATTCGTGAATTTCTGAGCAGAGAACAACAGATGGCTGCACACTCTGTGCATTATTTGCATCCCGCCTGCTATACTGCTCCTAAAAAAATAATAATAATAATAATAAAAAATAAAATAAAATAACTCTGGCAAGTGTTTTGTTTCCCCTCCCCCCCCATACCTTACAAAAAAAATGAAAGTCTTCCTCTTCTAAAGACAGCGAGAAGCTACAGCCTGGAACCGAGTCGTTCCTAATTCCCTGCCAGTTTCTCCCCCTCCAAATGGCTGTGCACGATGGGAGGACTCACACACACACCCTCAAAAAAAAAATCTAGGTGACAGTTTCTGCAAATTCACACACGCTGGAAATTCTGCACAGGAAAGAGAATCCAGCTAGCAAGCAAACACCAAGTTGGCCAGTGACACAACTGTGCCGTTAAGATAAAACCCTAAAATTGGCCCAGATAAGTGATAAAACTGGTCTCATCTGTCCCCCCTCCCCCCAGGTTTAAGGTTTACGGTTCTTTTCGAGCCTTCCAAACGTGGCCCACCACGGTGGCCCACATAATATATGTGGGTATCTACATGATTCTGTATTTATTTATTTTTGTCATATTTATGTAGTGTGTACCGGAGGTGGTGATTCTTTGAGAGCTGAAGGCAATGAAACTTTGTTTTAATGTATGCCAATTAGTGTACATTTAAAGTGACAATAAAGTTATTATTATAGTTATAGTTAAAGTTATAGTTATTATTCTATTCTATTCCATTCTATTCTCTATGTTCGATTCTATTCCATTCCATTCTATTTTCTATACAAATTTTATTCTATATTCTATTCTATTCTGTTCTGTTCTGTTCTGTTCCGTTCCGTTCCATTCAATTCCATTCCATGCCATATTTTCTATTCTATTCTATTCTATTCTATTCTATTCTATTCTATTCTATTCTATTCTATTCTATTCTATTCTATTCTACTCCATATTCTATTCTACTCCATATTCTATTCTATTCTATTCTATTCTATTCTATTCTATTCTATTCTATTCTATTCTATTCCATATTCTATTCTATTCTATTCTATATTCTATTCTATTCTATTCTATTCTATTCTATTCTATTCTATTCTATTCCATATTCTATTCTATTCTATTCTATTCTATTCCATATTCTATTCTATTCTATATTCTATTCTATTCTATTCTATTCTATTCTATTCTAGTCTAGTCTAGTCTAGTCTAGTCCATATTCTATTCTATTCTATTCTATTCTATTCTATTCTATTCTATTCTATTCTATTCTATTCTATTCTATTCTATTCCATTCATCATTACTCTATTCTATTCTATTCTATTCTATTCTATTCTATTCTATTCTATTCTATTCTATTCTATTCTATTCTATTCTATTCTATTCTATTCTCTATTCCATTCCATTCCATTCCCTTTTAGACGAAATATCTGCAAACCCAAACTTCATTTCCACTTTTTGACCAGCTTTCTGAAGAAATATCAAGAGGATGTCTAATTGAATAGGCAATAGCATCACTCGGCTGATTGTTTTGTTTCCTTTCTTCCCCCCCCCCCAGAAGTGACATATTTCCAAATGCATAACAATGGCAGAAATAAAGTCGGTTGCTACGCGAGCTGAGATGAGCACCTGAGTAACTGCAAAAGCAAAGGAAACGGCCTTGGAAATTATGACATTTAAGAACCGCTGAAGGAAATAAAACAAAAAAGAGATTGCTGCAAAGCAGAGTGGGTGCACCAATAAAAAAAAGGGCATAAATTGCTTAAGAAGGCCATCTTCCTTTTAAACGCAATTTATGCTCCCATTAAAGGCTTTGCTTTCTTATGCTGTAAAACAGGAGTTAGAGTCTTCATCCCGATAAACTTTCATCCTCAGATTCGAGAAGAAAACCCAAAATAACACTCCCTGAGGGGAAGGGGAAGCAAATTCTCCCTGTATTATACTCCTGCCCCCAAAAATGCTAATATTTTACTAGGATTGAAGCAAAATTAGTCACGACTTTGCTTGGCTGGGGGCAATTAACAGAAAGCCATTGTCAAAAGAGTGGTTTTCGGATTCTCTGATAGTTGCGCTGTCCGTTTCTGCCCAAGCTAATAGTACAATTTATTTCAAGAGCTTATAGTTGGATACAAATCTGTTTTCAAATGAATGGAATGGAATGGAATGGAATGGAATGGAATAGAATAGAATAGAATAGAATAGAATAGAATAGAATAGAATAGAATAGAATAGAATAGAATAGAATAGAATAGAAATCTGTTTTCAAATGAATGGAATGGAATGGAATGGAATGGAATGGAATGGAATGGAATAGAATAGAATAGAATAGAATAGAATAGAATAGAATAGAAATAAGGAATAGAATAGAATAGAATAGAATAGAATAGAATAGAATAGAATAGAATAGAATAGAATAGAATAGAATAGAATAGAATAGAAATGAGGAATGGAATGGAATGGAATGGAATGGAATGGAATGGAATGGAATAGAATAGAATAGAATAGAATAGAATAGAATAGAATAGAATAGAATAGAATAGAATAGAATAGAATACAATACAATACAATACAATACAATACAATATAGAGTAGGTTTATTTGGCCAAGCCAAAATGCCACCTTTCTTGCATGTTGTGGTTTATCAGTGTCCTTTTATTTTCCTAGTATGTAATTCAAATTCTAATTAATAAAGCACAACGTCATTCCCCCACCCCAGGGTTTTGAAGCTTGCATGTTTACACCTTTCCTACGTGGGCAAAACTACAAGGCACATCCACAATACAAAAAGTGGTCCAAAACCTTTCCCCGGATTATTTCCAAGCCAAGATCTTGCAAGACATAAAACAGGAGATAACGAAGAATAATCTGGACAAGTAAAAAAAAAACAAAAAACACTCGTATAAGAAGTATCCTTCGGTTACGGACTTTGCAAATTATCCTCGCCAACTAAACACATCCTCCATACGGGTCGCCTAGCAAAAGTTCTTGCTTTCTAAATTACACCCTCACCTCAAAAGTGTCGAGTGCCTGAGTTTAGAAGTTTTATCTATCGCCCCCTTTTTTTTTTTAGAAGGGGCTGTACATCACTCAACAAAATGGTCCAACTTGCGGGGGGGGGGGGAAGCCCTACTTATTCCATCTCAAAAGGGACCAGATATAGCTTTTGACAAAAGGCATTTGAGTTGAGCTAGTTCATTATAGATTTGCCTATCCCACTGAGTTTTAAACTCAAAGCCAAATTAATATGTTTGTTAATGGAGAACTTCATTAAGACCCCGAATTGGAGGGACGTTGCTTAACAAAAGACCTGAAAGCAGGACTTTAAAAAAAAAAAAAAAAAAAAATCTTGTTCTGCAATTTCATGCTTTTTTAAGACACCCTGCGCCCGACTTTAATCCCATGCTGGAACCTGATTTAATTTTCCAGCTGACAGGGTGGGAATCTGCTGTGCATTAGAGATGCTCTTTTCTTTGAGCGTTTCAATGTCGCTTGAATACTAAAATACGGTCAGGGAAGAAAGCCTTTCGGCTCCCTTTCACTCACCCGCCATTCACAGGCCCACCGTTTCAAAAAAAAACGGGGCGATATTTATAGACTAAGTCATAGGAAGGAGAGCGTGTTTTCTCCACCCACTTTGGAAAGTTGCCTTTGAAGCCGAGAGACCAACTCTACTCAAGGCAAGATTGAGCGTAGCAATAAATGAGAATAAGATAAGATAACCTTTATTGTCATTTTTTTACTGTGGGCACAACGGCACACATCAAAAATGAAATCTAGATGCTTGCTCTCAAAGTGTACACCTACATAACACACATTTAAACATACTATATACAACATATGTATGGACCTACACCCTTTCATATAAATAACATATAAATATTAATCACTGTCCATCTTGAATACATAACGGAAGGAGGAAGCTTGAGAGTTCACAAGGTTAATGCTGTATGGAATGAAACTATGGCTGAATCTGGATGTTCTGCTACGGATACCACGAAGCCCCCTCCTCCCAGAAGGTAGCAAGGAAAACGGGTCGTGAAGAGGATGTGTAGTGTCCCAGATAATCTTACGGACCCTGCTCAAGCAACGCTTCTGTGCTATGTCCTGGATGGGAGGGAGGGAACTGCCAATGATCTTTTCGGCCATTCTCACCACTCTCTGCACCGCCTTCCTGTCTGAAGCAGGGATGCTTCCAAACCAGACTGTGATGCTGTATGGCAGGATGCTCTCGATCGTCCCCCTGTGGAAAGTGGTCAGGACAGGGGAAGGAAGATGTGCTTTTCTCATGCGACGCAGAAAATGCAGGCGCTGCTGTGCCCGCTTCACCAGTTTCTCACTGTTGAGCGACCAAGTCAGCCTACTCGTTAGCTTGTTTGGTCCTTCAAATTGGTGCTGGACTAAAACTCATACGGAGAATTGCTCGCCCGTTTTCACCTTTTTACCCACCTGATCCTTTAGGCCAGGGGTCCCCAACCCCTGGGCCGTGGACCAGGTCCGGGCCGCAGCATGCCAGCAACCGGGCCGCACTAACAAGCAAAGCCCCATCCGCGAGATGCAGGCAGCACACAAAACCACACGCCCTCCGGTCCACGGAAAAACCCCTCTCCACGGAACCGGTCCCTGGTGCCCCAAAAGGTTGGGGACCTCTGTTTTAGAGAGTCCTTCAGGCCCTTTGGAGGTTTACCTGTGTCTTCAGGGGTCACCTGAGTCATTGAGAAGTTGGAGCTGTGCTTTCTGCTGGATGTTTTCTGCCCTGGGTCCCTTCCCTGTTGGGGATGAGTCTGGGTTGTCCTGCATCTCAAACTCAAATGTTTCCTGTAGTCTGCAAAGTTTTCTTGGAAATCAGTTCACACTCCCTCACCATTCGAAGGGGGTTCATCCCCAAAGGGCATAGCTAAATGTCTAGGGAGATTCTAGTCATCCAGGCCATGGTTGTCCCAAAGGTGCTTTTTCATGAAGCAACTGGACTTCCTTTTTTTTCTTTGAAGACATTTCGCTTCTCATCCGAGAAGCTTCTTCAGCTCCAACTGGATGGTGGGGAATGGAAGGATTTATATTCCTATATATTTATATTCCTGTCTGCAAGGTTAGGGTTGATAGGATTGATAAGCTCCAAGTGGCCTCAACGGTTCTCAGAAAGAGTGCAAATGACCAGCTGTCTGCAAGGAATATAAATCCTTCCATTTCCCCACCATCCAGTCAGAGCTGAAGAAGCTTCTGGGATGAGAAGCGAAACGTCTTCAAAGAAAAACGAGAAAGTCCACTTGCCTCCTGAAAAAAGCACCTTTGGGACCCCAAAAGAACCATTTCTTCCCTTTTCCTGCCCTGGTCAAAGGGGCTTTTGAAGTCCAAAGCCCCCTTAGCTACACACTTTCTGGGAGTTTGCTATCGAAAGAAGAAGAAGGATTTGGCCATCTGGGTTTCCCCACAGCGTCAACAGGCTGAGCTGCCTAGAAGTCCCCCCATTTCAATAAAACGGTGTTAGATCAGCTCTGAAGATTGACAATTATGACGAAAGAAAGAGCTAGCTAGCTATTATTCAGATTTTGGTCGCCGCAATATGAAAAAGATGTTGAGACTCTGGAAAGAGTGCAGAGAAGAGCAACAAAGATGATTAGGGGTCCGGAGTTGCCTCCTGAAAAAGCACCTTTGGGGTACTTAAGAGTCAGAGATTCCCTGTTCTTGTTCCTCAAAAAAAAAAAAAAGAAGAAGAACAGATCTCCCCAACCATCCTTCTCACTTAGCTTTTCCTTTGAAATGATGGAGCAAGGTCTTAAGCTACAGCTCTTTTGGCTGGTAGCCCAGCACTCCCTTTGGAGAAAAAAAGGTAATTCCCTTCCTCCTAGCATGCCCCAGAATTGTGTTAGAAGGGTCGCACGGGTGACACATGCTGCCTTTTGGGGGAGGGAAAGAGATGGGGGAGGATAAAGATAGGGAGAAGACCTCATTGCTTCGTGATACAGCATGCTGGGGGTTGCCTAAGCCAGAGGTCCCCAAACGTTTGGGCACCAGGGACCGGTTCCGTGGAGTGAGCTTTTTCCACGGACCAGAGGGCGCGTGGTTTTGTGTGCTGCCTGCATCCGGTGGATGGGGCTTTGCTTGTTTGTGCGGACCGGTTGCTGGCATGCCGCGGCCCGGTACCGGTCCACGGCCCGGGGGTTGGGGACCCCTGCTTTAATTAACCCACAAACCAGGTTCACAGGGAGTTGTTTTTGATTCAGTTCTTCTCCTCCAGAACAGGAGCCCTCCTCCAAGTCCATTCTCACAGACCCAATGTTATTCTCCTCTTTAGAACAGAAGACTAGATTTAATCTTCTTCACCCTTGAAAGTGGTGGGGAAAAGAGTAACAAGGCGGAGGCATGGATGGCAGATCTGAAGCTGCCCAGATGTATCACTCCAGATCTTCCATCTGACCCTCCCCAGATGTTTTATTAGGGCAACGCTGCAGAGTCAACCCCCACACTGGCTATCTCAACACAACCTGGCCTATGTGAAAGAACTGTGAGCTAATCAAAGTCCCGTCTAGTTGTGCCAATAGAAAGCCACAAGGCCTTGACCCACGGTATGAGGGGAAGCTGGCACAGAGGAAGGGGCGAAACTGCCAAACCTCTCCTGATCCTCAACCCGAAGCAATCTCTCGCTTCCTCCAATTAGCAGCCCAGGAGAAAGCTCGTTAACGCTTAGGCTGTTTTGCTTTCATCTTGTTTTCCTCCTCAGAAGGAAACGGTCATCTCTCTCGGCTGATCCTGCTCTATTTCATCCAAATATTCTCGTGATAGAAGGGAATTTTGGTAGCTCAGGGTTGAATTGTGGGGTCCTGGGTGCTCTCTGAGCTGGCTGGTTTTCTTGCAGACGTTTCATGACCCAACTAGGTAACATCATCAGTGCTAGAAGGGAGGGGGGTTTGCAGAGAGGAGGAGGAGGAGGAGGAGGAGGAGGAGGACAACAACGACGACTGTGGGGTCCTTGGTGCTCTCTGAGCTGGGTGGTTTTCTTGCAGACGTTTCATGACCCAACTAGGTAACATCATCACTGCTAGAAGGAGTTGAGGTTTACAGAGAGGAAGAGGAGGAGGAGGAGGGAGGAGGGAGGAGGAGGAGGAGTAGGAGGAGGAGGAGGAGGAGGAGGAGGAGGAGGAGGAGGACGACTGTGGGGTCCTTGGTGCTCTCCGAGCTGGGTGGTTTTCTTGCAGACGTTTCATGACCCAACTAGGTAACATCATCAGTTCTACAAGAGGGTGAGGTTTGTAGAGAGGAAGAAAAAAAGGAGGAGGAGGAGGAAAGTGGGGTCTTTGGTGTTCTCTGAACTTGGCTGTTGTCCTGCAGACAAGACCCAACTAGTAACATCATCGATGCCAGAGGGGGGAGAGAGAGGAAACCCTGCTCCCTTCTAGCAGTGATGATGTTACCCAGTTTGGTAATGTAACATCTGCAAAGAACCCACCCCCCCCCACCAAGCTCAGAGAGCCCCAGGGACCCCACAAATATTATCTTGAAGCCAATATGGTGGTGAGGGAGGAAAGACACCCCATAGGACCAACCAACCTGGTTCGGGCAGTGGGCGCATTCAGACCAAAGCATGAGATTCACGGACGGCTTAGCAAAATATTCTCTGCTTGAGGACTCGAGAAACCCCTGTGCAAATGGAAGGGAAAACGACCTCAAGATAAACCAACTGTCCACGCTGCTAACATCGGATGTTCTTGCTTTGACAACATAGGAAGATGCAGCCTTTTTCTTTCTTATGCTTTACTCGTAGAATTAGATGATGCTGGGGGGGGGGGGAGGAATGTGGTGGGAGTTAGTTAGACATAACAACATTGTACTAGTGCAGGGGTAGGCAACCTTGGCTCTTTTATGACTCGTGGACTTCAACTCCCAGAATTCCTGAGCCAGCATGGCTCAGCTTGGAAACCTCTCCCTTTCTCCTCAGCATGGCTGGCTCAGGAATTCTGGGAGTTGAAGTCCACGAGTCATAAAAGAGCCAAGGTTGCCTACCCCTGTACTAGTGTGTGAATTCAGAGCTTGAAAGAAGAGATGATAAGAATTGGCGGGGTTGCAGAACAGGAGGGAAAGCCTGCATTTCAAACTAATTGGAGAATGTGATTTACGACTGTTAATTGGAGGAGGGAATTGTGCTTTGATGCTATGTGCTCAGGGGAGGGGAATTCGGTTTTTGGCTTCGAAGCCATGCTACTCCCATAAAGATTCTTTAAGGTAAACAATGCCTCAAAGTTCTTTGAAGAGTTTCATCTGTCGGAACCATGACACCAACTTTTTATAACAAATCCATCCAAGTTACCTTGGATCAGTTTTCCCATCTTCCTGGTAATTGGTCTGTGTCCATTTTCACATCCGTTCCTTTTCTCTCTCTCTCTCTCGTTTTTTTTTTTAAAAAAAAAATCCCGTAAGCATTTACGCAACACCGACGCCATCACTGCGTACCTGTTTTCACAATATCGGCCTCTGGCGTGCACTTTTTCAGCTGTGAGTTTGTTCTGCCACAAACACCGGGATAGATTGCTGAATAGAAGCGCCGGCTGGCTGCCGTAAGGTTTTCAGAAGCCCAAATGAAAAGAAAATTTCTGTTAAAAGGCAAACAGAAGCTCGCCTGTTTGGACCCAGAGTGGCAGAACGTGGGAAAAAGCTGCAGTTTTTAAAAAAAGAAAGCCTATTTTCAAAACAAACACAAAACAACACAGCCTCGACAGGAATTTCGAAGGCACGTTCACCGCAGGACAAAAATAAACCCGTCAAATCCGCAACCCGATAGTTAAGTAGACAAAAGTAGCAAAGGTGAATCGTAAGTGATACAGACCAAAAAGAAAAAAGAAAAAAAGACAACACAAAAGTCCTAGAAACCAAAATAGAAAAAGATATAGAATTAATGCCAGGAAGTTATGACTGGTCAAGATTGCAACAATTCCCTTTATATTTAATCCCTGGTCCCAGAATACCTTTTAAAAGATCACTTTGATAAATTTCTCTCCCTCCCTCCCTCCCTCCCCCTCTTTCTCTCTCTCTCTCCCTCCCCCCTCTCTCTTCCTCTCTCCCTCTCCCTCCCCCCCTCTCCCTCTCTCTTCCTCTCTCTTCCTATCTCCCTTCTCCCCCTCTCTCTCTTCCCTCTCCATCTCTCTCTTTCCTCTCCCTCCCTCCCTCCCTCCCCCTTTCTCTCTCTCTCTCCCTCCCCTCTCTCTTCCTCTCTCCCTCTCCCGTCCCCCCTCTCCCTCTCTCTTCTCTCTCTTCCTCTCTCCATCTCCTCTACCCTCTCTCTCTTCTCCTCACTCTCTCTTTCCTCTCTCTCCTCCCTCCCTCTCCCTCTTTCTCCATCTCTCCTCTCGTCCCCCTCTCTCTCTTCCTCTCTCCTCTCTCTTCCTCTCTCTCCCTCCTCCCTCTCTCCTCTTTCTCTCTTCTCCCTCTATCTCCCTCTCTCTTCTCTCTCTCCCTCTCTCATCCCTCCCTCCCGCCCCCACGTGCTTTCTCCTCTCTCCGTTCCCCCCTGTCTCTTGCCTATCTCCCTCTCCCTCTTTCCCTTCTTCCCATCTCTCCCTCCTTCCCTCCCTCTTTCCCTCTCCATCTGCCTCTCCCCCTCTCTCCCTCTCTCCCTCTTCCCCCTCTTGCTCTCTCCCTCCCTCTCTCTTCCTCCTTCTCTCTGTCTTTCCCTCCTCCCCTTGTCTCTCTCTCCCTCCCTCCCTCTCCCCCTCCCTCCCTCTCTCCCTCTCCCTCCCTCTCCTCTCTCTCTCTTCCTGCCTCTCTCCCTCTTTCCCTTCTCCCCGTCTCTCCCTCCTTCCCTCCCTCTTTCCCTCTCCATCTGCCTCTCCCCCTCTCTCTTCTTCTCTCCCTCCCTTCTCTCTCTTCCTACTCTCTCACCTCCCTCTCCTTTTCTCTCTCTTCCTCTCTCCCTCCCCCCTCCCTCTCTCGCTCTTCCTCTCTCCCTCTCTCCCCCTCGCTCTTCCTCTCTCTCTTCCTCTCCTCTCTCTCCTCTCTTTCTATCTCTCCTCCCCTTCCTCTCTCTCTCCCTCCCTCCCTCTCCCTCTTTCTCTCTCTCTTCCTCTCTCTTCCTCTCTCTCTTCCTCTCTCCCTCTCTCTTCCTCTCTCTCTCTTCCTCTCTCTCTCCCTTCCTCTCTCTTCCTCTCCCCCCCTCTCTCTTCCTCTCTCTCTCTCTTCCTCTCTCTCTTTCTTTGTTGCAACATAAACTAAGCAAAGTCAAAATTTTAGATTGGGTGAACGTACAGAGACTGCACTGCTTAATTCTTCACTGCATTAAGCCGGACAGCCAGGAACTTTTAATATTTTTACACTCTGCCTGCTTTTTAGCCCACGTGGATGGGTTCTCCCTCCCTCCCTCCCCATGTGAACGCTGGGAACTCAGCCTGGAGGGGAAAAAAAAAGCCCTCTCAAACCTGAACAGCCCTTGCAAAGAAAAGAAAGGGGGGTCTCTGGAAATACGGCGAAAACTTCTAACTTGCCAACAAGCACGGGGGTTGCACCCCCTTGAGTTTCCGGAACGACCCCAGTCCGGGCTCTCAGGAAGTTAAGTGGCAGAGAGAGGTTGGAAAAAAAGGAGAGTTCCCTTCACGGATCAGCAAAGATATGGAAACAAAGGGGAGGAATAAATGTCCAATTTTCTGAACAGAGAGAGGGGAACAGCAGGGAGCCCAAGAATGTGTTCTGGACGTCCTTTCAGAGGCTCATTAATGGTCTTGGAAGGGAATCAGCTCTGAGGTAGCCCGATGGGTGGAAACGCAGCCATCTTTTCCCAGCGCGAAGCCCGCTGGGATGGAGGGGGTTTCTCCCAAGCCCAGCCAGGCCACAGGAAGACGCACACAAGGTGCAGAATTCATTCACAAGAACACACATCTGGGGCAGGGACTGACTCAAGAGAGAGGAAATCAGCGGGAAGCCCAAGACCTGCGTTTCCACTACCCAAAATAACCCTTGACGTGATGCAATTCTGAAGCCTCCCCCCCCCCCAACTCAGGAACTAAATGTTAACAGCTAGTTCTCGTGATACGAAGGTCATTTAATGGATGTTCAAAGTTACAACAGACACCCCCAAATTATTTTTATATCCTGCCTTTATAGGTTTTTACGAAGTCACTTGACTATGAGCCGGCCGTGTGCAGCAGCAACCAAAAAAGCTAACACAATCCTGGGTTGTATAAACAGAGGCATAGAATCAAGATCACGTGAAGTGTTAGTACCGCTTTATAAAACCCTAGTGAGGCCACACCTGGAATACTGCAGCCAATATTGGTCACCTTATCACAAAAAAGATGTTGAGACTTTGGAAAAAGTTCAGAGAAGAGCAACTAAGGTGATCAAAGGCCTGGAGACTAAAACATACGAAGAACGGCTGCAGGACTTGGGTCTGGCTAGTCTAAAGAAAAGAAGAAATAGGGGAGACATGATAGCAGTGTTCCGGTATCTGAGGGGCTGCCACAAAGAAGAGGGGGACAGGTTGTTCACCAAAGCACCAGAGGGCAGGATGAGAAACAATGGTTGGAAACTGATCAAAGAGAGAAGCAACCTGGAATTAAGGAGAAACTTCCTGACAGTGAGGACAATCAACCAGTGGAACAGCTTGCCACCAGAAATCGTGGGCGCTCCATCACTGGAGATTTTTAAGAAGAGACTAGACATTCACTTGTCTGAAATGGTATAGGTCCTCCTGCTTGAGCAGGGGGCTGGACTAGAAGACCTCCAAGGTCCCTTCCAACTCTATCCTATCCTATCCTATCCTATCCTATCCTATCCTATCCTATCCTATCCTATTCCAATTTCTATTCCAATTTCTATTCCAATTTCTATTCCAATTTCTATTCCAATTTCTATTCTATTCTATTCTATTCTATTCTATTCTATTCTATTCTATTCTATTCTATTCTATTCTATTCTATTCTATTCTATTCTATTCCATTCCATTCCATTCCATTCCATTCCATTGGTTCCCAAACTTTGTGGCTTGGCGGCTCAGCTGGGGGAGGGGAAAGGAAGAACTAGGCTGCGTGAGTGGCGGGCCAGCACACATGCCAGCAAGTGCCCACCAGCCCACTACTGGTGCAACTTGAGCTGTGCGTGTGTGAGTGCACATTCTGGTCAGCTGCTTACGCGGCCCAATTCCGAATAGGCCACAACCCAGGGGGCCACAGCCCGGGGATTGGGGACCCCTGATCTAAGGTAAGACCCAATTTTTCCAGTTCATCCCCCTGATAACTTTGCCTCCTTCAAGACGCCCTATGAGGCGGAAAGGCGTGTTCACCTTGTTTACGGGATGATTTCAGGACCCTCAAGGTGAAGATTATGAAATTAAAACGTACGTGGACTTTTCACCCGGGTCTTCATGGAAGGCAAATACTTCAAATGGCATTCAAATCAGCCGTGCACGCATCCAAATAATTGCTCAAAAATTCCAGATTTCCCAGAGCGAGTTTTTAAAAAATATGGAAGCTACTAAGCAAAGGAGACTAAAGCCCACAAAGAATTAACTGGATTAATTAGCAAGGGATTTCAGAAGCCGTTTGAAGCTAGGAAACCAAAACACTAAATTGTTTAAATACTTTGACAGCAAATCAAGGTTTCCAAAGCAACCTGGTCTGTTCCATCCCCTTCTTTTCAGTTCAATGTTTTAACACATTTAACCTGACGGAGGTACTTTATCACGAGATCTGAATGACGCTGTCAAAATACCCCCCCCCCAAAAAAAAAAAGACGCTAATTTTTTTTAAAAAATGCCACAAGCTGTTAGCAATTTTGCCAATATGCATCAGCCTAGGCAACATTAATTAAAAATCAATAGCCGGGGACATAAATAGCTCTTATCCGCGGTTTAGTCTAGAGTAACTTCTTTCAATGTGAAAATACAAGGGGGGGGAGTAAGTGGGGAAGAAAGAGATTCACACACAAATGTTTCCCCTATTATGCAAGACAAAGCTTCAGAAATAAAGGGGGGGGGAAACCAGGGTAATGCTGAGTGCGTGAAGCCGGGGTGGGGGGGTGGGGTGGGGAAGAAACCTAGGTACAGAAACGTAAGGAATGTTTTTTCTATCCACTATCATTAACCCATAATTAGGTGGAAACCAGCCGATGAGAAGGACTCGGTCAATGAGTCTCTAGGGAATATGTTCCTTCTATTATGATGATGATGATGACCAACTGCATGCCAAGGAAGAATAGGAGACCAGAAATTCTCCATGGGCGCTGTCTCCTTTCAAGTAGACCTCGCCATTATCCCCGCAGGACTGTGTAGCTTTGCAAAATGGAATGCCCAGCACGCTTGTTCTGTTGATAATTAGGAAGTTCAACCTAAGGAAGAGGAAGCAGGAGACGGGGGGGGGGGGTAGAAAAGAAAGGAGGGCAGGATCTGAATGAACCAGGGGCAGAAGGAAGAGAAGAGGGCATAAACAGCCAGGTTGCCAACTTGGGTGGGAGGAGCGAAGGAAATAAGCTTGCATTTTAACAGAATAAAGAGAGCTGGAAGGGACCTTGGAGGTCTTCTAGTCCAGCCCCCTGCTCAAGCAGGAGAGCCTATATCATTTCAGACAAGTCTCTTCTTAAAGATCTCCAGTGTTGGAGCACCCACAGCTTCTGGAGGCAAGCTGTTCCACTGGTTAATTGTCCTCACCGTTAGGAAGTTTCTCCTTAATTCCAGGTTGCTTCTCTCCTTGATTCCTTTCCATCCGTTGTTTCTCGTCCTGCCTTCTGGTGCTTTGGAAAATAAGTTGACCCCCCCCCCCTCTTCTTTGTGGCAGCCCCTCAAATACTGGAATACTGCTATCATGTCGCTCCTTAGTCCTTCTTTTCTCTAGACTGACCGTAGCACAATTGCTGGAACCGTTCTTCCTATGTTTTTGTCTCCAGGCCTTTAAACATCTTGAACAACTTAAGATTTTTGAGAGGGGCATTGCTTTCCCACTGGAGACCTCCCTCAGAATGCCTGCCGCCGTTCTAAAACGCATGAAGAAAAACGTGCAAAGTAGAACTTCTTTGCACTCTTTTCTTCATGCGTTTTAGAACGGTGGCAGGCTTTATTGAGGGAGGTCTCCAGTGGGGAAAGCAATCCCCCTCTCACAAATCCAGGGGGTTGTCTTGCTATGACCCTAGGATTTGAGTTTGAACCATCTTCCTGGCAGATGAGAAGGCCAAGAGTTGGAAGATCAACTCTATTAGTGGCCCATGGATAGCTGCACACCACAATTCTGTTTCTTCTACGTTCTTAAATTGTGGAGAGAACCAACACAGAGCTAAGGAGAAAGTTCCTGACAGTGAGAACAATTAATCAGTGGAAGGGCTTGCCTTCAGAAGTTGTGGGTGCTCCATCACTGGAGGTTTTCAAGAAGAGACTGGACAGCCACTTGTCTGGAATGGTAGAGGCAGGGTCTCCTGCTTCAGCAGGGGGCTGGACTAGAAGACCTCCAAGGTCCCTTCCAACTCTGTTATTCTGTTAAAATGCAAGCTTACTTCGTTCGCTCCTTCCTCCTTCCACCAAGCTGGCAACCTGGTTTTTAAGAAGAGACTGGAGAACCATTTATCTGGGGTGGAACAAAGACTCATGCTTAAGCAGAAGGCTGGACTAGAAGACCTCCAAGGTCCCTTCCAACTCTGCTTTTTTGTTATGCTGTTAAAATAGCCATGCCTCTTCTAGCAGTTTTATCGGCAGCCCTCTAGCTAGGAAACAGCTATTGACCTTGATTGTAATAAAATCTCTGCTCCTTTTTAGGCAGGTGACAGACTTGTCCTTCTGCAACCTGGCGCCCTCCGAATGCAACAGGTCAGTTACTGGCCATGCCACTGGGGCATCCCACAAAGCCCGTTCTATTTCAGCAGCACTAGAAACTTTATTTTGCAATTAAGAGAGTGGAAATTAAAATTTAGGCAAGGGGGTATTATGATTAGCTTCTGTCACCACAAATAAAAAAAAAAAACCTGATTTGGCGAGCAAAGGAGAAAGATAAATTGATGCAGCATTTTGAAGAATATCACTGTAGAACAAAAAAGGACATGCATGATATTATAATTATGCTAAAATTAGGATGAATGTTAAAAGAAAATAATAGCACAGGGAAATTTTTTTCTAGAGGGTAGCATTTAGGCATTAAAAAAAACCCACTATAGCCTACCATTATTTATAATTCAATTAAAAGGTGTCCTCTAAGCTTCCCTTTAAGCTATGAGCTATATAATAATCTTTTTTTTTTTCCTGGACATCATTAAAATGTAAAGTTAATGAGGATTCCACGGCAAACAGAAGAAATATAACCTATTTTTCAAGCAAGAGTTCTAACACAGCAATCAGAAGGAAAGTCTCTTTCATGTCCTTTTTTTTCTCTACTCATTAATTTTCTTTTGGTTTTGTTTTTTTTTTTAACAAAGGCTGTTTAAACTGGGGGAAAATGCGCAGAAGTTTAAACACAGTAATTACAGAGAAGCTGCAATGAGGTCATTAGCTTTTTAAAAAGCTGAAATAAACAAGAGCAAGCTACGTTTCTTTTAAAAGATGTCAAATTCTCCCATTTGACTTGTCCATGGGAGACCTGTTGTATCCCCATTTCTCTCTATGCAAGGTGCCAAATTTGGACTCACCGGAATCGTACGCCAACTGTAGCCATCCTGGCAGTTTATAAGATGACCCCACATCTCAACTCATAGACTGGTCAAGTTGGGGTCTACTGCATCGTCTTGCTAAAATTTACATTGGCTCAGCCAACAGGGAATACTATCGTTCATACTATCGTTTTTTTGAAAATATCTCTACAGCAGATTGTCATCTGCTGCCTTTAACTAGCCTGAGTCGTCAGCCAGAATTTTAGGCCGAAATTTAGGTCGAGAGTCAACTAATATGAGATCTATGTTTGGGTAAAATGGTCTAAAAGCCAGAGAGAGGTCTCTTGGCCTTGAAGTTAAAACAACCCCTCTCTCTCTACCCACATACATATGGAGAGAGAGAGAGAGAGAGAGAGAGAGAGAGAGAGAGAGAGAGAGAGAGAGAGAGAGAGAGAGAGAGAGAGAGAGAGAGAGAGAGAGAGAGAGAGAGAGAGAGAGAGAGGAGAAGAGAGAGAGAGACGGAGAGAGAGGAGAAGAGAGAGGAGAGAGAGACGTAGAGAAGAGAGATGAGAGAGGAAGAGAGAGAGAGAGGAAGAGAGGGAGGAAGAGAGAGAGAGAGACAGGAAGAGAGAGAGAAGAAGAGAGAGAGAGAGAGAGAGAGAGAGAGAGAGAAAGAAAGAAAGAAAGAAAGAAAGAAAGAAAGAAAGAAAGAAAGAAAGAAAGAAAGAAAGAAAGAAAGAAAGAAAGAAAGAAAGAAAGAAAGAAAGAAAGAAAGAAAGAGAAAAAGAGGGGGGATGAAGTACATCACTGCAGGATTATAAGAAAACATATAATCCCTACTATTCTGTTTCAGTTAATATGAGATTTCTGTTTGGATAAAATGATCTACAAGCCACAGAGAGATCTATTGGCCTTCAAGTTAAAACAATCTCTCTCTCTCTCTCTCTCTCTACACACACACACACACAAACACACACATACAGAGAGAGAGAGAGAAGAAAGAAAGAAAGAAAGAAAGAAAGAAAGAAAGAAAGAAAGAAAGAAAGAAAGAAAGACTAAGGGAAGGAAAAGGAAGGAAGGAAAGAAGGAAAGAAGAAAGAAAGAAAGAAAGAAAACTACCAGTTGGAAGGAGGAAAGGAAGGAAGGAAAGAAGAAAGAAAGAAAGAAAGAAAGAAAGAAAGAAAGAAAGAAAGAAAGAAAGAAAGAAAGAAAGAAAGAAAGAAAGAAAGAAAAAGAAAGAAAGAAAGAAAGAAAGAAAGAAAGAAAGAAAGGAAAGAAAGAAAGGAAAGAAAGAAAGAGAGAGAGGGAGAGAGAGAGAGAAAGAAAGAAAGAAAGAAAGAAAGAAAGAAAGAAAGAAAGAAAGAAAGAAAGAAAGAAAGAAAGAAAGAAAGAAAGAAAGAAGGCTGAAGTAGATTACTGCAGGATTATAAGGAAACATATAATCCCTACTATTCTGTTTCAGTTAATATGAGATTTCTGTTTGGATAAAATGATCTACAAGACACAGAGAGATCTCTTGGCCTTCAAGTTAAAACAATCTGTCTCCCTCCCTCTCCCTCTCTCTCTCTCCAGCCACCCATCCACAGAGAGAGAGAGAGAGAGAGAGAGAGAGAGAGAGAGAGAGAGAGAGAGAGAGAGAGAGAGAGAGAGAAAAGAAAGAGGAAAAGAGAAAAAGAGAAAAAGAGAAAAAAGAGAGAGAGCGATAAAAGAAAGAGAAAAAGAGAAAGGAGAGAGCGAGAGAGAGAGAGAGATAAAAGAAAGAGGAAAAGAGAAAAAAGAAAGAGAGAAAGAGAGCGATAAAAGAAAGAGAAAAAAAGAAAAAAGAAAGAGAGAGAGAAAGAGAGAAAAGGCTGAAGTAGATTACTGCAGGATTACAAGGAAACATATAATCCCTACTATTCTGTTCCAGTTAACTTTTCCATAATTAGCCAAAGCTATAATCTGTGTATTTTGCCCAAACTGTATTCACCGCTGCTTTTAAAAGCTTGCATGAGTTGCAGACCTTAGCGTCCCGTTGCAGAAAAAAGGCCCTAGGAGTGAATAACTAGCATTTTCCTGCGACAAACGCAGCCCTAACCTGAGCTTGCAAAATTCCAGTAAAGCTCTTGTGGCGACGAAGAAGCTTCGCTCCGAACTGCACAGAATATGGCTGTGCAGAACAAACAGCTTAATCGTCGTCGTTACTCTATGGGAAATCTACTTTAAAGTCATTAGTGGTTCCCTTTAAATCTTAATGACTCCCTAATTAAAGTTCCTGCCCCAGTCTCAAGATTCAGCATGGCTGAGCTATAACAGCTAACCTCCCGTGCATTAAGCTTAAAGCAAAAATTAGCACTCATTAACAAGATTACCTGTTGAACAAAATAACCACAAACACGGGGAAAACTGTTTGCAAATGTTGTGAAGGGAAAGATCAGAGTTTAAAACCATGCTTCTTGCATTAAACCTTTTTTTTGGGGGGGGTGGGGGGTGGCTAAAAGCCACGCAATCTCCCAACTATTCAAAATGTGGAGAGGGGACAGGTGGGAGGGGGGGGGACCCTGGTTATTTCAATGCAACTCCCAAAATCTTAACAAACCCACTCAAAAGCTCTCCACCGCAAAGAGACTTTCCCAAACGCTCGCCCGTATCTGAAGTGGAGTCATTTTATTGACAGATTCACATCTGTTTTAGTTGCATGGGAAAAAAGCACTTTTAAAGGCCGCAAAAAAAAACGGGCAGGGGCAGGGTTTGGGGGGGGGAAAGGAAAAAAAAAAACTTTTCAAAAAGAAATATTTCTTCCCCGACTAAGAAGTTTCAAGCTTAGGGGTGAAATTTCAGCAAAGGTGGCATTGTCTGTGCAGATTTCTACCCCCGTCTCTTGTTGTGAAAAGAAAAACTGACAGATCTGGAGGCTTTGTAAACCAATTCGGGAACTTTCATGCTTCTTATTTGTTAGGCCAAAGGTTAAATTGCTGACCTGTAACCTCCTGCTTAGCGGCCTTTCCCCCTTTCCCTGTAAAGCTTTATTTCAACTCGGTATTTACATGGATTAGTCTGGTTTCACAATAAGAAATCTGTTCAAGACTAACGACTCCCCGCTCTCCTTGGGCTAAAAGCAGCCACAATTATTCGACCCTGGACAATGGCCATATTGAAGAAAGAAAGAAAGAAAGAAAGAAAGAAAGAAAGAAAGAAAGAAAGAAAGAAAGAAAGAAAGAAAGAAAGAAAGAAAGAAAGAAAGAAAGAAAGAAAGAAAGAAAGAAAGAAAGAAAGAAAGAAAGAAAGAAAGAAAGAAAGAAAAGGGAGGGAAGACAACCTTTCTCGGCAAAGACACAGAGAGAGAAAGAGAAGGAAGAGAAGAAAGAGAGAAAGAGAGAAAGAGAGGAAGAGAGAAAGAAAGAAAGAAAGAAAGAAAGAAAGAAAGAAAGAAAGAAAAAAGAAAGAAAGAAAGAAAGAAGAGGGGAAGAAAGAAAAGAGGGAAAGAAAGAAAGAAAGGGAGGAGGAAAGAAACAAGAAAGAGAAAGAAAGAAAGAGGAGAAAGAAAGAAAGAAAAAGAGGAGGAAAGAAAAAAGAAAAAGAAAGAAAGAAAGAAAAGGGAAAGAAAGAAAGGGACGAGGAAAGAAACAAGAAAGAGAAAGAAAGAAAGAAAGAAAGAAAGAAAGAAAGAAAGAAAGAAAGAAAGAAAGAAAGAAAGAAAGAAAAGGGAGGGAAGACAACCTTTCTCGGCAAAGACACAGAGAGAGAAAGAGAAGGAAGAGAAGAAAGAGAAGAAAGAGAGAAAGAAAGAAAGAAAGAAAGAAAGAAAGAAAGAAAGAAAGAAAGAAAGAAAGAAAAGGGAGGGAAGACAACCTTTCTCGGCAAAGACACAGAGAGAGAAAGAGAAGGAAGAGAGAGAAGAAAGAGAGAGAGAGAAAGAGAGAAAGAAAGAAAGAAAGAAAGAAAGAAAGAAAGAAAGAAAGGAAGAAAGAAAGGAAGGAAGAAAGAAAGAAAGAAAGACGGTTACTGCTTTACTGAAACAATGGAAGAGGGGATGTCTCATACAACATTTAGCCAACAAAGCCGGCCTGCTGTGAACTTGATGAGATGTCAAACTCTGTTAGAAATATAAAAAATTGACAAAAGGGATTCCCCACCCCCAGCCCCCCCACCACCCTTTGCAAAGTCTTGTGACCAAGACCCCTTCTACAGAGAGATTTCCTGTTTGGGATTAAACATGCCTAGGAATAAAAAAAATTTTAAAAAATCCAGTTACTATGCCAAATGGCACCAAAAAACTTGTGGATTTTAGAAACAGCGCACAAACTGCTTCCATCCGTTTCTTTCAAGGCCCTCTTTGCCCCAGACTTTCTTCGTCTGGTCTCTAAGTCAGAAAAAAAGCTCTCCTTGCTTGCTTTATGGCCAGACGTTAAGGATTTTTCAAGAGGGACGGTGGACGGGCACGAAAATCCTTGAAGGTGGCACCCAGCAAGGTATTATTCCAATCCTTGGCCAGTCCAAACACGGTAACACTGATTCTTTCCACAAAGACCACAAACAGGGGTGAAGAACCTCTTCAGAACCTCCAAAATCAAAAGGGCTGCGGAGAAATCCATTGGGACGTCCACCTCATGGCAATGAACCTAGGACTCCATGAGGACCATCCTGTTTCTTGAACCTTGGGTCCTGGGTTTTAGGACCAGCAGGAGCCCCGAGGGAGTGACATTTGGCTGAGAAGAGCCCCTTAAGGGTTGATTCCAGCTTTTGGGGTAGATGGTGTAGGACAGAAGACGCCTCTTCCAGCTTCGATTTGAGTTTTAGACCATTATTAGGATTGACGATAACCATGAGGCAGTTACCTAGTTGGGTAATGAAACGTCTGCAATAAAACAACCAGGCTCAAAGAACAGCCAGGACCCCGTAGGTGATTTTTGCAGCCAGCTTTTGGAAGCTGTGATTGTTAACACCTCAAACAGAGAACACTTCGGGGTATCCCCCAAACCCAACTTTTGGGATACCCCCTATTACAGGGGTCTTCCAACTTGGCCCTTTTATGACTTGTGGACTTCAACTCCCAGAATTCCTCGCGTGCCTGGCTGAGGAATTTTAGGAGTTGAAGTCCACAAGTCATAAAAGGGCCAAGTTGGAAGACCCCTGCCATATTAGAAGCCAAATGCTTTTAATTTTGTTGAAAATGTATTGGATTCAGTCCCTGGTTGATTAAACTTTTATAAGAGTGCCAAGATCCATTGAAAAGCACCTCTTAAACAGCGTCCAGTTTTATCACCCTGAGCTCTCCGGGTTCAAGAGGACCAGATTTTAAGACACACTAGTCAAGACTCCAGGCTTGTGGTGACCCAAGGGGAGAAGATGGCCAAGTGATCAGAAGAGTTTTAGAAACCCAAGAAGGCCACTGATTCCCTAAGCCCAAGCGAGCTTTCATCGTTAAGCTCCACATTTTTAGCCGTGCGACGCAGACGCAACACCACACTTCTGCCTTTAACCACCCGCAAAGCTGAATATCTTCAATTTCACGTTACGCCAAGGAAACATGAGGTGGAAAGCCCTTCAGGATGTCCTCCGGGGCCAAGAACTGAGTTTCTCCCATTTTTCCGCGCCAAAATTGGCCCGCGTCCATCCGTCCATCATCCTTTGCGTAAACCCCACCTTGGTAATTTCTCAGCATGGTTAGTTTTTAAGGCAGAACTCTTGTGGTCTACCAAGGCAAGGAAGACGTCAGAAGCTGGAGTAGGGAGTTCTTAGTTAAAGGAAGTCTATGCCCATTATTCTAAGTAGGCACCAGATTAGGGCTTAGCCAGTTAGACTAAGGGCCAGTTCAAATGCAAATGGGCCCATTCTCTCCAACAAGGGTAAATTCCCTCGGAGTTAATCAATTTCCTGATGGAGATTCATCTCCCTATTCAACCAGTGTTATGTTTAGCAGAAGAGGCTGCCAGCTCTTTTAAATGCCTTTGTTACGCACCCAGGCTGCGGCTGTACGCCCGTTTTTTCTTTTATTAATCCCAGGGAACATTTGTCAAGGCAAAAAAAAAAAAAAGCTTATAACGGCTTTATCCCACTGCTTTAGAAATACTTTCTGACTTGTGTGCAGATTTTTGTGTTATCGTTTTAAAGAGGGCGGGGGGGGAAATATATATATGAAAGGAACACTTTACACCTGGGCTAAAGCATTTTCGCAATTCCTTGAAGCCACAGCGCTCGGGAGAGTTTTGTGCGCATCTCACAAAAAAGATAAAAGGGCAAGGTCCTTGCGTGGCGACACCAAGGATCCAATACTGCTTTCTGATGTCTTCGTTTGCAAAGCCTCGCACCCAGAACGCACAGCCCTCACACAAAAGCTCCCCTATGCAGGAGGAGCACACACACACACTACACACACAAAGCCACCCAGTTTTCAGAGCTTTTTTCCTTTCAAAGGCTCCCAGCTTTAGTGACTTGTTTTGATCAGTTGCTTTAGACTAACAAATGGATTTTTTTTCACCCGATGCTATTAAGACAACCGCCGTAACAAGGCAGAGTCTTTGGCAAGTCTCTCA
>JALGBA010002419.1:0-10654 GCA_023970755.1 Azemiops feae
TAGATAGATAGATAGATAGATAGATTGATAGATTGATAGATTGATAGATTGATAGATTGATAGATAGATAGGGTAGATAGATGTACACGATATGTTGCAGGTGTGCGCAGGCCCCAGCTGCACACATTCGGTCGTGCGTCAATGCAATTGCAGATAGCTATGATGGGAAGCTGGTGGTTTGGCATTGCCTCCTTACTAGGACCAAGAGAGAAGGACTGACCCCAAGGTCACCACAGTTGACTTTCATGCCTAAGGTGGGACTAGAACCGACAGCCTTCCGATTTCTAGTCCAGTGCCTTAAGTATCCCGCGTTGTCTCTCACTGTCTATGGAGATTCTCAGTCATCCGGGTCATAATTGTCCCAAAGATGCTTTTTCAGGAGGCAACTGGACTTTCTTGATTTTCTTTGAAGACGTTTCGCTTCTCATACAAGAAGGTTCTGCAGCTCTGACTGGAGCATCACTTAATGGCCTTGGCTGCTTTTGTAAAACCTAAGCAGTGTCACAACTAGTGGAGGCTAGTGAAAAGATACTGTCGGAGTGTATTGTGCCATACGCTAAATAAATACGTTTGTGTTTTTATTTATTTATTGCGATCACTTGGGGGTTGCCAGCAAATTTTAGGGGACGTCACAAATTTGGAGGTAGTGTACTCGGTCAACCCTGGAGTCCAATTTAATACAGTTCCTGCTTTCGCTGCATAAACCATTTAGTTACCTGCAAACTGCATGCAGGCTGGGGAATTCTGGGACTTGAAGTCCACAAAAATTGCCAAGTTTGAGAAACGCTGGATGACTTACAGGGATTAAACTTGTCCCCTGCTGGCTGGGAATGGATGTGCAATACTCTGTGACACTCCACCTTTGCGGGGGGCTTTTATATAGGGCGCCCCCACTACAATCCAGATTTCTGCATTGTCTTTTTTCCGTCCTTACCTCCAATCCAAAGTCTTCCTCCATATATGCTCCAGCAAACTCGGAAGTCTTGGTTCTACCGGCCGCTCTACCATTTCCATCCGAGCTCTCTGGTTACATTTCTATGGCGATTCCCAAGTTCGACGGTTTCAAGAGCGGAAAGCCCAGTCTTTCCTCCGCTCTCCTTTCCTACCTCTATGGTGCCTTTCGGCTTCTCGGCCGAAATAGGGGACGCGCCTTTTGATGGTGTCACAGCCCGGCGACGCCCCGAGAAGGCTGTCCCAGGGCGAAGGAGAAGGCAAAGGTGGAGCCGGCGGCGCTGCTGCCTTTGCAGCAAGGCCAGGTGAGGCGGGGGCTTCAGGGAAGCTTCCCCGAATCTGCCGCTCGACGCCGCCTTTTCATGGGCGGCGTGGGTACTAGGAATTGCGTTCCCACGACACGCGTTGCCCGATGAACTCACTTGCCTGTGTTCGCACTCCCTTCTAGTAACATCACCGGAGGGAGCCGGGCGTTTAGTAAGTTATTGCTGTTATTGTTAATATTATTTGGTGCTTTCCACTTAGTCTCGACTCCTGGCCACTGCCTGACCAAATCCCTGCGGTTTTCTTGGCAAGGTTTTCCCCCCCCCCCAGCTGCGGTTAGAATAGAATAACCGAGTTGGAAGGGACCTTGGAGGTCTTCTAGTCCAACCCCCTGCTTAGGCAGGCAACCCTATACCATTTCAGAACAAATGGTTTGCCGTTGCTTCCTTCCTAGGGCCGAGAGAGAGTGACTGGCCCAAAGCTGGTTTTGGAGTGACTGACCCAGATGACTTTTCTGCCTCTAAAAGCAAGATTAGAACTCACAGCCTCCCACTTTCTAGTCTGCTGCCTTAACCACGACTAGACCAAAGCCGCTCTAAATTTTGCATATTTTTTTAATCCAGCCTTTGTTATTTTTATAAATAACTCAAGGCGGCAAATATATCTAATGCTCCTTCCCTTCTCTTATTTTCGCCATGCAGCAACAGCCCTAGGGTTAGGGTTAGACTTAGGCTGACTAGGAGAGGAATTGGCCCAAAGCTGGTTTCTCATACCTAAGGTGGTACCACCCCCAATTTCTAGCCTGGCACCTTCCACCCCAATTGACTAGCTGTCTATTTTTTTCAACCCGTGAAATGAATATTCACGACTGGGCATACTAGAAGATTAGAAACTAAATGCAGCAAGAATTAGTTGTGTAGGTAGACTAAACATTTTAATAATGCGTCATTTTTCAAAACTAGCAGCGAAGGTAAAATCTACTCTCACCTCATTTTAATATTTACCTAGCATAAATTTGTATGTTTGGTGAGGTTTATCTTTAAAGTTAGCACCTATCAAAGTAACCTTAATTCATCATTACAGGCCTTTTGGAAGGCCGCGCCATCTCTCGCTAAGGGACAAGCAGGTACAGCAGCCACCAAAAGAAATAAACCTTTTAAATGGCGTTTTAAGTTTATTATTCTTTATTAATAAAACCTTACTAATATTAGGTTATCTTACTCTGCCCCAGGGTCGCAGCAAAAGGGCCTCCCGTAGCCCTATTAATATTAATAAGGCGTTAATAATAAAGATAGAGAATAATAACCTTAAAATCCCATTCAAAAGGTTTATTTATTTCGGCGTCCGCAATACCCGTTTTGACCACAGGAGGGCACGTTTTTCCGTCCCATAGCATTAACACGGTCCTAGACCTTCTCGGCATGGCGACCTCCCGTCCGTCTAAATTGGCCATCCCCCAGTTCATTTGGAATCGACCTTCCTATCATGGCCGACGTCTTGTCCGTTGCTTTTAGTCATCCGTCGGCACCTTCCTGTCCTCTCTTCTGCTCTACGCTGCCGCAAGAAGGGGAAAAAGCCTCGTACTGCCGCAGGTGAGCCGAGCAGCCACAAAAAGAAATAAAGCTTTTAAATGGAGTTTTAAGTGTAGTATTTATTAATGAAACCTCAGTAATATTAGGTGATGTTTTTTGTGTCCGCCCGGCGTCCCGCAGCAAAAGGGCTTCCGCTTCGCCCTATTACTTAATAAGGCGTTTACTAATAAGATAGATGATAATAACTTTAAATCCCTTAAAAGTCTATTTCTTCGGCACAGTTTTCACTTCGCAAAGCATAGTCCATCGAGGCAATCCCAGGCGGGTGAATCTGGAATTGGAGGGTTTTAGGATGGAAGAAACAAGGGCCGGGCGGTGAGGCGCCGGCGGGCAGCTGCTTTCTAGTGGGCATGGTGCATCTGGGCATAGTAAAGTGCGGGGTGAAAGAGGAAGGAAGGAATCTCGCTGCCTCCGCTTCACTGCTCAGCCCAATTGACTGACTTGGGAGCTAAAAGGGGCTTGCTAAACCCTAGCGAGAGGGGCAGATAATGTCCATCATAATATATAGATATAGTATTATCTACACCCTCTCCACTTGCGCGCCACACACACACGCATATCATTGTTTTTATATGAATAATAAAGCCGGAGCTAAGGGGGCCACTTGGTCCATCATCCAACAACATTGTCTCTTCAGGGTCCTTGGTGCTCTCTGAGCTTGGTGGTTTTTTTGCAGACGTTTCGTGACCCAACTAGGTAACATCATCAGTGCTAGAAGAGAGAGGAATTTGCTCTCTCTTTATATACTTAGTGGCTTGTCCTATCAGGGTTGATGGAGGTGTTCCTGGTAGTTTCTTGATTGGGCGGTTGTTTACTTATTTATTTAGCGTATGGCATATCATACATGGACTTGCAGTATATATTAACATTTCACCTAGAATAGAAAAACACAATAAAATATAAATGTTAAAAAGATTTTTGTTCAGATACCAATAGGCCGTCTAACCATTGAAGTGCAGCCTCCTTTATATTAGATAGATAGATAGATAGATAGATAGATAGATAGATAGATAGATAGATAGATAGATAGATAGATAGATAGATAAGATAGATAGATAGATAGATAGATAGATAGATAGATAGATAGATAGATAGATAAGATAGATAGATAGATAGATAGATAGATAGATAGATAGATAGATAGATAGATAGATAGATAGATAGATAGATAGATAGATCGATCTACACGATATGTTGCAGGTGTGCGCAGGCCCCAGCTGCACACATTCGGTCGTGCGTCAATGCAATTGCAGATAGCTATGATGGGAAGCTGGTGGTTTGGCATTGCCTCCTTACTAGGACCAAGAGAGAAGGACTGACCCCAAGGTCACCACAGTTGACTTTCATGCCTAAGGTGGGACTAGAACCGACAGCCTTCCGATTTCTAGTCCAGTGCCTTAAGTATCCCGCATTGTCTCTCACTGTCTATGGAGATTCTCAGTCATCCGGGTCCTAATTGTCCCAAAGATGCTTTTTCAGGAGGCAACTGGACTTTCTTGATTTTCTTTGAAGACGTTTCGCTTCTCATACAAGAAGGTTCTTCAGCTCTGACTGGAGCATCACTTAATGGCCTTGGCTGCTTTTGTAAAACCTAAGCAGTGTCACAACTAGTGGAGGCTAGTGAAAAGATACTATCGGAGTGTATTGTACCATACGCTAAATAAATACGTTTGTGTTTTTATTTATTTATTGCGATCACTTGGGGGTTGCCAGCAAATTTTAGGGGACCTCACAAATTTGGAGGTGGTGTACTCGGTCAACCCTGGAGTCCAATTTAATACAGTTCCTGCTTTCCCTGGATAAACCATTTAGTTACCTGCAAACTGCATGCAGGCTGGGGAATTCTGGGACTTGAAGTCCACAAAAATTGCCAAGTTTGAGAAACGCTGGATGACTTACAGGGATTAAACTTGTCCCCTGCTGACTGGGAATGGATGTGCAATACTCTGTGACACTCCATCTTTGCGGGGGGCTTTTATATAGGGCACCCCCAATACAATCCAGATTTCTGCATTGTCTTTTTTCCGTCCTTAACTCCAATCCAAAGTCTTCCTCCATATATGCTCCAGCAAACTCGGAAGTCTTGGTTCTCCCGGCCGCTCTACTATTTCCATCCGAGCTCTCTGGTTACATTTCTATGGCGATTCCAAAGTTCGACGGTTTCAAGAGCGGAAAGCCCACTCTGCCCTCCGCTCTCCTTTCCTACCTCTATGGTGCCTTTCGGCTTCTCTGCCGAAATAGGGGACGCGCCTTCTGATGGCGTCACAGCCCGGCGACGCCCCGAGAAGGCTGTCCCAGGGCGAAGGAGAAGGCAAAGGTGGAGCCGGCGGCGCTGCTGCCTTTGCAGCAAGGCCAGGTGAGGCGGGGGCTTCAGGGAAGCTTCCCCGAATCTGCCGCTCGACGCCGCCTTTTCATGGGCGGCGTGGGTACTAGGAGTTGCGTTCCCACGACACGCGTTGACCGATGAACTCAATTGCCTGTGTTCGCACTCCCTTCTAGTAACATCACCGGAGGGAGCCGGGCGTTTAGTAAGTTATTGCTGTTATTGTTAATATTATTTGGTGCTTTCCACTTAGTCTCGACTCCTGGCCACTGCCTGACCAAATCCCTGCGGTTTTCTTGGCAAGGTTTCCCCCCCCCCAGCTGCGGTTAGAATAGAATAACCGAGTTGGAAGGGACCTTGGAGGTCTTCTAGTCCAACCCCCTGCTTAGGCAGGCAACCCTATACCATTTCAGACAAATGGTTTGCCGTTGCTTCCTTCCTAGGGCCGAGAGAGAGTGACTGGCCCAAAGCTGGTTTTGGAGTGACTGACCCAGATGACTTTTCTGCCTCTAAAAGCAAGATTAGAAATCACAGCCTCCCACTTTCTAGTCTGCTGCCTTAACCACGACTAGACCAAAGCCGCTCTAAATTTTGCATATTTTTTTAATCCAGCCTTTGTTATTTTTATAAATAACTCAAGGCGGCAAATATATCTAATGCTCCTTCCTTCTCTTATTTTCGCCATGCCAGCAACAGCCTAGGGTTAAGGGTTAGACTTAGGCTGGATAGGAGAGGAGGAATTTGGCCACAAAGTGGTTTCTCATACTAAGGTTGGGTACTAAAAACTCAAGGCCCCCACCCCAATTTCTAGCCTGGCACCTTCCACCCCAATTGACTAGCTGTCTATTTTTCAACCCAGTGAAATGATATTCACGACTGGGCATACTAGGAAGATTAGAAACTAAGATGCAGCAAGAAATTAGTGTGATGTAGGTAGACATAAAACATTTTAATAAATGCGTCAGTTTCAAAACTAGCAGCGAAGGTAAAATCTAATCTCACTCATTTTAATATTAACCAAAGCAATAAATTTATGTATGTTTGGTGAGGTTTATCTTTAAAGTTAGCACCTATCAAAGTAACCTTAATTCATAATTACAGGCCTTTTTGAAGGCCGCGCCATCTCTCGCTAAGGGACAAGCAGGTACAGCAGCCACCAAAAGAAATAAACCTTTTAAATGGCGTTTTAAGTTTATTATTCTTTGTTAATAAAACCATACTAATATTAGGTTATCTTACTCTGCTCCAGGGTCTCAGCAAAAGGGCCTCCCGTCGCCCTATTAATATTAATAAGGCGTTAATAATAAAGATAGAGAATAATAACCTTAAAATCCCATTCAAAAGGTTTATTTATTTCGGCGGCCGCAATACCCGTTTTGACCACAGGAGGGCAGGTTTTTCCGTCCCATAGCATTAACTCCTAGACCTTCTCGGCATGGCGACCTCCCGTCCGTCCAAATTGGCCATCCCCCAGTTCATTTGGAATCGACCTTCCTATTATGGCCGAATTCTTGTCCGTTGCTTTTAGTCATCCGTCGGCACCTTCCTGTCCTCTTTTCTGCTCTACGCTGCCGCAAGAAGGGAAAAAAGCCTCGGACTGCCGCAGGTGAGCCGAGCAGCCACAAAAAGAAATAAAGCTTGTAAATGGAGTTTTAAGTGTAGTATTTATTAATGAAACCTCAGTAATATTAGGTGATGTTTTTGTGTCCCCGCGTCGCAGCAAAAGGGCTTCCCTTCGCCCTATTAACATTAATAAGGCGTTACTAATAAAGATAGAGGATAATAACTTTAAAATCCCATTAAAAAGGTCTATTTCTTTCGGCACAGTTTTACGTCGCAAAGCATAGGCATCGAGGCAATCCCAGGCGGGTGAATCTGCAATGGAGGGTTTAGGGATGGAAGAAACAAGGGACGGGCGGGGAGGCCGGCGGGCAGCTGCTTCTAAGTGTGCACGGTGCCTCTGGGCATATGTAAAGTGCGAGGGGAAAGAGGCGAGCGGAGAATGGCGAGGGGAAAGTGAAGGGAAGGAAATCTCGGCTGCCTCCAGCTTCACTTGCTCAGCCCATATTGACTGACTGGGAAGCTAAAAGGGGCTTTCTAAACCTCTAGTCAAGATGGGGCAGATAAATGTAATCATGATATAAATTATATAGTATTATCATACACACACACACACACACACACACACACACACGCATATCATTGTTATTATATAAATAATAAAGCCGGAGCTAAGGGGCCACTTGGTCCATCATCCAACAACATTGTCTCTTCAGGGGTCCTTGGTGCTCTCTGAGCTTGGTGGTTTTCTTGCAGACTTTTCGTGACCCAACTAGGTAACATCATCAGTGCTAGAAGAGAGAGGAATTTGCTCTCTCTTTATATACTTAGTGGCTTGCCCTATCAGGGTTGATGGAGGTGTTCCTGGTAGTTTCTTGATTGGGCGGTTGTTTACTTATTTATTTAGCGTATGGCATATCATACATGGACTTGCAGTATATATTAACATTTCACCTAGATTAGAAAAACACAATAAAATATAAATGTTAAAAAGATTTTTGTTCAGATACCAATAGGCCGTCTTAACCATTGAAGTGCAGCCTCCTTTATATTAGATAGATAGATAGATAGATAGATAGATAGATAGATAGATAGATAGATAGATAGATAGATAGATAGATAGATAGATAGATAGATAGATAGATAGATAGATCTACACGATATGTTGCAGGTGTGCGCAGGCCCCAGCTGCACACATTTGGTCGTGCGTCAATGCAATTGCAGATAGCTATGATGGGAAGCTGGTGGTTTGGCATTGCCTCCTTACTAGGACCAAGAGAGAAGGACTGACCCCAAAGTCACCACAGTTGACTTTCATGCCTAAGGTGGGACTAGAACCGACAGTCTTCCGATTTCTAGTCCAGTGCCTTACGTATCCCGCATTGTCTCTCACTGTCTATGGAGATTCTCAGTCATCCGGGTCATAATTGTCCCAAAGATGCTTTTTCAGGAGGCAACTGGACTTTCTTGATTTTCTTTGAAGACGTTTCGCTTCTCATACAAGAAGGTTCTTCAGCTCTGACTGGAGCATCACTTAATGGCCTTGGCTGCTTTTGTAAAACCTAAGCAGTGTCACAACTAGTGGAGGCTAGTGAAAAGATACTGTCGGAGTGTATTGTGCCATACGCTAAATAAATACGTTTGTGTTTTTATTTATTTATTGCGATCACTTGGGGGTTGCCAGCAAATTTTAGGGGACGTCACAAATTTGGAGGTGGTGTACTCGGTCAACCCTGGAGTCCAATTTAATACAGTTCCTGCTTTCCCTGCATAAACCATTTAGTTACCTGCAAACTGCATGCAGGCTGGGGAATTCTGGGACTTGAAGTCCACAAAAATTGCCAAGTTTGAGAAACGCTGGATGACTTACAGGGATTAAACTTGTCCCCTGCTGGCTGGGAATGGATGTGCAATACTCTGTGACACTCCACCTTTGCGGGGGGCTTTTATATAGGGCGCCCCCAATACAATCCAGATTTCTGCATTGTCTTTTTTCCGTCCTTACCTCCAATCCAAAGTCTTCCTCCATATATGCTCCAGCAAACTCGGAAGTCTTGGTTCTACCGGCCGCTCTACCATTTCCATCCGAGCTCTCTGGTTACATTTCTATGGCGATTCCCAAGTTCGACGGTTTCAAGAGGGGAAAGCCCAGTCTTTCCTCCGCTCTCCTTTCCTACCTCTATGGTGCCTTTCGGCTTCTCTGCCGAAATAGGGGACGCGCCTTTTGATGGTGTCACAGCCCGGCGACGCCCCGAGAAGGCTGTCCCAGGGCGAAGGAGAAGGCAAAGGTGGAGCCGGCGGCGCTGCTGCCTTTGCAGCAAGGCCAGGTGAGGCGGGGGCTTCAGGGAAGCTTCCCCGAATCTGCCGCTCGACGCCGCCTTTTCATGGGCGGCGTGGGTACTAGGAATTGCGTTCCCACGACACGCGTTGCCCGATGAACTCACTTGCCTGTGTTCGCACTCCCTTCTAGTAACATCACCGGAGGGAGCCGGGCGTTTAGTAAGTTATTGCTGTTATTGTTAATATTATTTGGTGCTTTCCCCTTAGTCTCGGCTCCTGGCCACTGCCTGACCAAATCCCTGCGGTTTTCTTGGCAAGGTTTCCCCCCCCCCCAGCTGCGGTTAGAATAGAATAACCGAGTTGGAAGGGACCTTGGAGGTCTTCTAGTCCAACCCCCTGCTTAAGCAGGCAACCCTATACCATTTCAGACAAATGGTTTGCCATTGCTTCCTTCCTAGGGCCGAGAGAGAGTGACTGGCCCAAAGCTGGTTTTGGAGTGACTGACCCAGATGACTTTTCTGCCTCTAAAAGCAAGATTAGAACTCACAGCCTCCCACTTTCTAGTCTGCTGCTTTAACCACGACTAGACCAAAGCCGCTCTAAATTTTGCGTATTTTTTTAATCCAGCCTTTGTTATTTTTATAAATAACTCAAGGCGGCAAATATATCTAATGCTCCTTCCTTCTCTTATTTTCGCCATGCAGAACAGCCCTAGGGTTAGGGTTAGACTTAGGCTGACTAGGAGAGGAATTGGCCCAAAGCTGGTTTCTCATACCTAAGGTGGTACTAAAACTCAGCCCCCACCCCCAATTTCTAGCCTGGCACCTTCCACCCCAATTGACTAGCTGTCTATTTTTCACCCCAGTGAAATGATATTCACGAATGGGCATACTAGGAATATTAGAAACTAAGATGCAGCAAGAAATTAGTGTGATGTAGGTAGACATAAAACATTTTAATAAATGCGTCAGTTTCAAAACTAGCAGCGAAGGTAAAATCTAATCCCACTCATTTTAATATTAAGCATAGCAATAAATTTATGTATGTTTGGTGAGGTTTATCTTTAAAGTTAGCACCTATCAAAGTAACCTTAATTCATCATTACAGGCCTTTTTGAAGGCCGCGCCATCTCTCGCTAAGGGACAAGCAGGTACAGCAGCCACCAAAAGAAATAAACCTTTTAAATGGCGTTTTAAGTTTATTATTCTTTATTAATAAAACTTTACTAATATTAGGTTATCTTACTCTGCCCCAGGGTCGCAGCAAAAGGGCCTCCCGTCGCCCTATTAATATTAATAAGGCGTTAATAATAAAGAGAGAGAATAATAACCTTAAAATCCCATTCAAAAGGTTTATTTATTTCGGCGGCCGCAATGCCCGTTTTGACCACAGGAGGGCACGTTTTTCCGTCCCATAGCATTAACACCTAGACCTGCTCGGCATGGCGGCCTCCCGTCCGTCCAAATTGGCCATCCCCCAGTTCATTTGGAATCGACCTTCCTATTATGGCCGACGTCTTGTCCGTTGCTTTTAGTCATCCGTCGGCACCTTCCTGTCCTCTCTTCTGCTCTACGCTGCCGCAAGAAGGGAAAAAAGCCTCGTACTGCCGCAGGTGAGCCGAGCAGCCGCAAAAAGAAATAAAGCTTTTAAATGGAGTTTTAAGTGTAGTATTTATTAATGAAAC